>PVJO010001277.1:105501-180582 GCA_004026905.1 Hystrix cristata | reverse complement strand
CAAAAGAAATCACCAATAGAGTAGGGTGAAAACCCACAGACTGGGAAAAATTTTTGCTAGCTATCCATCAGACAAAGGTCTAACATCTAGAATACACAAAGAACTCAAAAAAATTAAACCTCCCAAATTTAAAGACCCAATCCAAAAATGGGCAACTGAAATGAATAAACATTTCTCAGACGAAGAAATAAAAATGGCAAATAAATATATGAAGAAATGTTCAACATTACTAGTTATTCGAGAGATACAAATCAAAACAACGTTAAGATTCCACCTCACTCCAGAAAGAACCGCGTATATGGAAAAATCAACCAATAACAAATGCTAGCGGGGCTGTGGGGAAAAAGGAACACTCCTCCACCTTTGGTGGGAATGTAGGTCCAGCCACTGTGGAAATCAATATGGAGATTCCTCAAAAAACTACCACTGGAGGTTCCATTTGACCCAGCTATTCCCCTACTGGGGATCTTCCCAGAATTAAAATCATCGTACCACAAGGACGTATGCACCACCATGTTCATAGCAACACAATTTGTAATAGCTAAGTCTTGGAAACAACCTAAATGCCCAACAACCAATGAATGGCTAAAGAAAATGTGGTTTTTCTACACAATGGAGTAATACACTGCCATAAAAAAGGATAAACTAGAGTCATTTGTATATAAATGGATGTTCCTTGAGAACATACTTTTAAGTGAAATAAATCAGACACTCATGAGTACACATTGAATTGTTTCTCTGATATGAGAAACCATAACTGTAAATAAGGACAAAGAGGTGTAATAGATATTATATAAAAGGAGGATGGTGTGCAGAGGAGAGGAGTACTAGAAAAAAAGAAGGAGAAAAGCAGAAAGGCAACAGGGGAAAGAGAGGGGAAAATATGGAAAATGATGAATGAACCTGCTGTAAATATGGAGGGAGGGAGGGAGCAGAGGGGAGGGGCGGGGGAGAGGGGGGAGAACCAAGATACATCATGTATAGGTACAGAATATATGTAATGAATATGACCATTGTATGTAGAATGTACCAATACATGTTCTTGGTTTAAAATTTAAAAAAAGATATGTATAGGTACAAATTCCCTATGATGAATATGATGATTATGTGTATTGACAGTGTACAAATTAAATTAATTTTAAAAAATAAAAATTAAAGATAGGATTTGCAAGCAATGAGAAAGAAAGGAAGAAAAACTACTTTTAAAAAGGCAGAAATAGGACAGATGAATGTTTTCAATCTTTATCTAAATAAGCTATTGTACTAACCCTCTAATTAAAAGAATAGCTGATATTTTAATAAAGTACCTAGAAATTTAGAATTTCACTACTATTGCTTAACAATGTTTAGTAACTTAAAATACCAGAAAACATTTCAGATAATAAGGAGAATGAATAAAAGATGACTAATTTCTAGCAAATCATGAATTTAATTAACAGTTTAAAATCTCAACAAAGTGCCAATAGGAGCCCATGAAGATGAAACAGATGTTGACCAAGTGTGTCATCTTTATGACATAGACATAAAACATAGATAACAATTCTTGTGAAAGAAAATAGAGCCATTTATAACCTGTGCAGCCAGCCCGCTTCAGTTCACCCTTTGCTGGGCTGGGCCACGTGCAGTCAATGGACTGTACCGTCCAGACTGAGTACTGACAAAGCAATTTGGATCCCTGTCTGGCTACAGTTCCAGAATTCTTGATTATTTGCTCTCCATGGCCTCAGAACTTAAGAAAATTGTGGGTTCAGGGATGCACCCTTGGACGCCTGACTTCCTCAGTGTGTGTTCCCTATTTTTTCCCCTTCTCCGGTTCCCCTTCTTTGTCCCACATAAGATATAAAATATAGCCAGTGTCTGAGAACAAGGGCCAAGCAAATCGCAAATTATATCCAAATTCTTATGCTACAGTGTATTACTACTGGCAATTATTCTAACAGCGGAGGAAAGTGCTGCTCGTAAAAAACCCAGCTGTCATCCATTTCTCAAATCAGCTGAACACGGTTGCCCTCCCAGGACACCAAGATTCCATCACTGGTCAATGTGGACACAAAGGCCTGGCCTCCCCCCCGGCCTGATCTGCCTGCAGGTGCCCCTAAGTTAGCTGAGGCCTTTGTGGAAACTGCACTGCACTCCACTTCTCCATCTGCTTCATTCTATCTTTTCCCCTTCCATTGTCGGACTGTGATCCCCAAACCACTTCCTAATTGGTTTCCTACGAGCTATTTGCACTCTCAGGACTTAGAACCTGACAGAATACTCTGAAAGGAAGGAGTAATTAAGAGGAAGCAGGTAACTCTGGACAAGACTCAATTTCATTTCATCACTTTAGAAGCTGTCTAGAAACAGGAATAGAGAAATCATCTAGCAGTCCTTCCACAGTTCAGAGGCCAGAAAGCAGTGTGCATTAGAGGAAAGGGGTGTGGACCGCAGGTGGACCACAGCAAACCTGGTTGGATTTGGCTGACTACTTAGTTACTACATGGAGCCAAACAGCCTACATAGTGAACTCAAAGCTGGCCTGAACTACATAGTGACACCCCCTCCAAAAAAAAAAGAAAAAAAATATATATAGTAGAGTTTCTTATTGTACTTAATTTTACATTAAGCAAAGATGAATTCAAATATTATAGAAGAACTTATACTAAAGACATTTAAATATTCTAAGTTAAATGAAATGGAAGTCTACAGTTGAAACCGAGATGCCATGTCTCAGGAAAATGTGTACAGGGTCGATAATACTAGTCATTACAAAATGGTTGCAATCAACTATAGTATTTGCTGAAGTAGATATTTATTTAAAAAGAAAATCTCTGAAATATTTTTGTTTTACTGGTAGTACTAGTAAGGACCAAAGTGCATCCATCAGTACAATACTCTTAAAGTAATAACATGAGAAAAGGTAAACAGGAGCAGTTTATGATTGGTACTATAAGGCCAAATCATTTGTTATAAGACATATCTGGAATCTTAAAAATTGCTAACTCTCCAAGCTAAAAGCCTCTTGATAATGGCAAAAATCTTCATTATTTACCTCAGTTATTCTAGTTCCGTGATAATAATAAGCAATTTATAGGCAAAGAGTGATATACCAAAATGAAGATAGGTATTACGCACTGAGTAACTTTAGGCTGCCGTAAGAAACTTCAGATGCTGACCCAAGAACAAGCAATAATCTCATCATCTTTTTGATATGCTGTATCTTTATGAAATCCTGAGATGTATATATCTAGACTGTGTAGTAGGTTTGGGATGGAGGAGGTAATACACATAGGAGAAGGAAAAAAAATACAAAATGAGCATATAGAGCAAATGCTTTTTGATAAGTGCAAAGGGTGACTAAATAAAAAAAAAAAAACCTAGAAGACATATTGCCATTAATCCTACTCAAAACTACACTGCTCATTTCAAACACACTCATCCCACCGCTCTTGCTACTTTCTGAGGCAATCCTGGAAGTCTTCCTCCTTACGTGTCTTTATAAGGTGTGATCTAAAGCATGACGAATGCCCATGCCGAGAGCCACCCAACGGAAAGGCAGCTCGCACAGACATCACGGTGCATCCTCAACCACCTTGCTCACTGCGCCACTCCTGGCCCTTCCATAGAGTCGAAATGACCAGGACATGTAAATGGTCTGAATCAATTCAGGACTTGAGGCAACTAAAGACACAAAAGGGGATTTCCAGAATTGCTTCAGAAACTGGAAAGAAGTACAGAATAAACGTGTCTGAAGGGAAAGGGGAGTCTTTTGCAGAGTATTAATGGCAATACGTCTTTAACTATATTTTTTTTATTTAAACACACACTGTATTTTTCAATGACACCTTATAGATATGAAATGCATGTCTAAAACTCAAGTTATTAAATGTTGATATGTACTTATTTATATTTACCAATAAATGGGAAAAAGTGAATTTGATAAGTCATATAACATTTTAAATAAAAGTATTTAAACTTGAGATTGTAAAACATTTTCAATTCATATTTCAATTTGCTATTTTAGCTAAATCCCCAGTAATAAGATTAAAATACAGTTATAAAGTACATGGTTATATAAATATCTAGATACCATAAAACTGTGTTTATTTTCTAGTATATTAAAATAAATAATAACTGAATATGATAAATTATTTAACCAACCAGAAATATAATTGGCATTCTAATTGATATTCTACTTCCTTCCTCCTGCAGACGTTTATCGGACACTTAAAGAGTATTTGAATCTAAAATAAGAATTTTGCAGTTAAATAGGTATTAAAGGATATTTATGTATTCCCATGCTTTTAAAAATGCAGTTTTACTATATACTTTTCAAATTACAGTTATATGCCAGACTCATTCAAGAATAAAATTTGATTCTGATCATTGTTATACTCTGTGCTATGCCAGCTTATTTCCATATCTTCCCCACCACCATTGTTTTAAATTCTACTTACGTTTGTACCTGGAGCAGAAGGCCTAAAAGCCAACACAGAGCAGGCATTACATAATGCTCTCCTATAAATGCAAGTTTGTTTTCTTCACCCCCCACCACTAGTCTTTACAATGTAATTCCTGAAACCGGTTCACTGAAATATTTAAATGTTTCTATATTTATATATGCTTACAAACACATACATATGGATATATAATTTTCCATTTGATAAACCTAGTCATTTTAGTACAAATTTTTCTTTAATTTATGACGTTTTATTTTTAGAATCCACATCGACATTATTCTTCTCCTCTGTATGTATTTAGCAATTTATTCCTCACAGGTGGGCTTGGAAATTTTGTGTGAAAGCATCAGTAATCAGGTCTTTTCTATTTTTGTTAAAAAGTTAATGATTTCTATCGGTTTAGCTTACATAGGGAAGTTCTGCTGTATGCGTTCACAGCTATATTCAGTTCAGTAGCGTAGGTTGTGATCTGGTTGCCCCAAGGGCAAGGCCCATCTTCACCGTGAGGAGTTCAAAATGCAGCAATAGTACTTTTTTCCTTCCCTAAGAACAGTTTAATGTTGTGGCATTACATGCTATTTTTGTTATGTTGCTCTTAACAGAAGAACTGGATACACTGTAGAATACATGAACTGGAAATACTGTAGACGCCAACTGGCTAAATATTAATACATACACCTGGACATTTGAATTTTTATCATAATGTCAAATAATGAACTATGTCAAGTAAAATGTTATATAATATATGGTCTTTTTTGCGAAATTTAAGATGCATGATGTTTATGATGTTGACAATGCATCATTCCCTTCTTATTTGATAGACATTTAATATACCATCTTACTTAATCTAGTGATTACTGTCAATTACATTTTAAATAGAATAATAATGAGTGAATTTGGTGAATGCTAGAATACTTTAGGTAACAGCCATTACTCATTCAGTTTAATAACAATGTATCATTTACATAAATAGTATTTCTCTTATGTTTTTCTCATATTCAAAATGCACAGACATTTACGAAACTGAAATTAAAATCAAACAGTTAATTGCAACTGAGAAGGGCAAAAGCTTTACATCATGCAAGTACTCACAGAAATTTACTCACAAATAGTAAAAATCGCTGACAAAAATAATGAGCTATAAATTCTCACTTGGAGGCAAATAAAGTAGATCTCTATTGATTGTAAGTAGACATTCTCAAAATATTAATACAAATAAAAGTAATGGAATATTCTTAATAGAAAACGAATGAGGACCCAGTGGCTACAAAACATGCGTCTCTGGATAATTTTATTCTACTACTGGGTTATCTAAGTTGAAAGTCCCCAGGAAACATCTTCTGTCAAGTTTCTGTACCCGTACTCCCTTGAAAGGATTCCTACATGAATGTTACCACAGGAAGATATTTCTCTTTTTTAAAAAATCTTTATTTATTATTTCACTTTTGTGAAAATAAAAAACCCAAAAGAAAAAGAATCATTTTTGATCATCATATTTTTGAGCAAGAAAATGCATTTCAGCAAACTTCCCACTGAGAAGACAGTAATTACTTAAGTTGGCACAGACATCTGGCATGATAAAGATGGGAATAGAAAAGTCCTTGATGTAAGTGAAGTGTTTATCAGTTTTTAGGACACTCTGGTTACTGTCAGATTCAAGAAAATATTTCATTAGGAACTGGCTCTCTTCTCATCTTCACTAATTTGAAGGTGCTGCCCTCCTTGTCCTCCTGAGTGCTAAATAGATTAGTACCATAAACAACATCAAATTCTACTTCCTAAATATCTCCATTAGTAACTCGATATGATCACTCCAATCGTCTTGCCATTGAGGTAAGGAAAATAAACTCTGCATTCACATGCGGAAGGATATCTCAGCCCAGAACTGCCATGCTTTGAAAGACTCCTCAGAATTTGGAACATCTCCATTTTACTTTTGCTCCTGTCTTTTGGAATGCTTTTAGCTAGCTCGGCTGTATCAATATGATAGGAACATAATCTCATAAGGGAGCTCCCCCCATGTACAAGATCAGATGGAAAATTTAGGCAAACAGATGGACCCCTTATAGAACTGATGTCTCCCCAACTGTCATGATAGTTATTAAAAACTGCATTGCGTATTTTTTATTATTTAAAAATAACTGACCCTTTGTGGCAAAAGCAATCCATATTTATTATTTCAGAAATTCAAATAGTACACACACGAAAAAAACAAAACTGTAACATTCTACCCTTAATTTTTTTTTTCTTTTTCTGGTACTGGCAATCAAATATGCTGGGCAGGTGCTCCATCTCTGAATGCCAGCACCCCTTCCCCCAGTACCCCCATCCTCATCCTAAAGGAAAAGATATGTGTTAACAGTTTGGTATCTTGGCTTCTGAGCTTTCAGCTGGACTTTTCATTTCACAGTTGGTCATGGACCTTGCTATGGTTTGTGCCTAAATGTCCCCCAAAGGCTCATGTCGTCACAGAGGTGGCTGAATCTAGAGTGTGTGACACTGGGATTAGGGGTGTGCAATTACTGAAGCAATCCACCGATTGCTAATCCTGGCAGCTTGGATAAGATATAAGTGACAGAAAGAAGCTGCTAAGGTTCTTTGCTCACCTCACTGCCTTCTGCCCACCTGTCACGCCACCCTGCGTTGGAGCCAGTCGATTGTAGACTGAAACCGCTACAAACTGTGAGCTATATAAACCTTTCCTGCCTTAACTGTGGGTGTCGGGTATTTTGTCTCAGCAATGAGAGAAAAGTAACTAAGACAGACATTTTTCTATAGAAGTAAATATAAGTCTTCATTTGTTTTAATATTTTCACATTATCAAACATTAAGGAAGTTATCAATTTTTGAACATTTCTTTAATATGGATATTTTGTTACTACCATACTTCTTCTTTTACCAACAGTATGGAATTAAAATATTATGCTATGTAGATAACACAAAATTTCCAGTTTGGTAACAATACCCAGTATATACACAGTATTGTGGTTTTAAAAATGATTAAAATTTAAATTATGTTATAGTATTTAGTGAGTTAGTGGGTGGTCAACAACTTCTTAAAGCAGTAGCTTTTGTGTTTACTATTATTATCATTTAGAAGGGAAAATGCAATTTAAGGGTTTAAATGAATTAGATGAATTCCTATTTGGAGAGCCAACACTCTACACTATCCAATAATATCCTCATTAATATTGTATTAATAGATGTGCACAGCAAGCCTCAAGTGATGACACTAAAACAGTACAGTAAAATAAGATTTTTTTCAGTGAGTTCAAATGAATGAGTTAACTGTTTCACCAATTTCTAATCAATTTGCCATCTTTGTTAGTAAATGTTATTGAGCACTTATGGGCCACGGAGGAGGACTAGCAAGACGTAAGTCGGCTTCCCTTGTGGCATTTTGTTAATAGTTCTAATCCAACAGTATCATAATTGATATTTAATTATGAAAGAACCAGATAATAGAAACAATAATATTAAATAATTTAGCAACTTTCATCTCCATTTACTATTTTTTAAATTATTCCATTATTATCATTTTCTTTTCATTTTATAAGAAATTTCAACATATACAACACTTTGTGATGAGGAAAAGTTCAATTAAAAAGCAATTTAAGCAACTTTAGCACATGAACAACATTTAATTAAAGGCACATTTGAAAAAAATGGGTTAATTACAAACCACTTATTAAATGTTAAGAACTATCACTCTGGTTCAGAAATTACATTCTTCTTTGGTCCTAGTATTTGTGGTGTTTTGTTGCTGTGGTTGCTCTTTTGAGCCAGGGTCCTGCTGTGTAGTTCGGGCTGGCCTTGAACTCACTATGTTGCCCAGGCTTGGATTCAAACTAGTAGCAATCTTCCTGCCTCAGCCTCCCTAGTGCTGGTATTACAAAGGTGCACTACCACACCTGGCTTGCTTCCGGATACTGAACCCAGGCCCTCATGTGTGCTAAAGTTATACTCTACCACTAAGGTACATCCCCAACCAGAGATTACGTTCAAGTTAAAGGAACACAGAGCCTAGGTCATTATTTCAGTGTCAAAAATTGAAGAATAATCTGACAGCGTACCTTGATAGTTATCAATAAATCAGAAGGGTTCAATAATTTAAACATGCATACAAAAAGCTACTGGAAGATTAAGCAAACTCCTTTTTAAAAATTTGTAAAAAATTATTATGCAAATTGATAATACATTTTAAAAATCTAATAATATATATTAATCTTTATGAAATGTTTCTATTGGGAGTACAGGCCTAATATTTGCCAAGTTAGTTATCTACAGAAATGTAACACATCTGGGACTGAAGGAGTAGCTCAGTGGTGCAGAGCACACACAAGATCCTGGGTTGAATCCCCAGCAGAATGAAAATAAACTTACATGTCTACTGATTCATTTAACACCCAGCAGCAAACATATCTGCTCCCTGTTAGATGCTGGGGATACAAGGGTGCTGTGGTTTGCATATGAAAATTTAATGTCCAGTGGGATAGTGGTAACAGTGAAGGTCTCTACGCGGTAATTAGGCCATGAGGGCACTTCCTTCTGGTGTGGGATTTAAGGCCCTTATGAAAAAGTCTGCACAGAGTGCCTGGTCCTGCGGCCTTCCACAGTGTGCAGACACCGTGGCACCTTGATCTTGGATGTCACGGCCCCCAAATAGTGAGAAAATGCATTTCTGTTCTTTATCAATTACTGAGCCTACTTTACTCTAGTAGCATGAACAGACTAAGACAAATGATGAGCAGGAAAGATACAGTGTCTATTTTTGCAATGCTTAGAATCTAGTGAGAGTCAGAGATGGGGAAGTAGGCAGTTTTATACACTAGAAAACGAGCAATGAATAAGAAGTACAGGACATTTTGAGTATAATGTTCAAGCCCACCCAGCGTACCCCGAGGCTATTCGCACAGTTCCCTAGGAACGGGACTTCTGAACGAGGCACAGATCTGCTGAGAAATAAAAATGCCTGGTGCCAAGTAAGAGGAGGAAGGGAGGCTGGGCAGGAAGGAGGTTAAAGGAAAGTGAGGGCTGAAGTGCTGAAGGAAGAAGGGCAGTCACCATCGAGAAACAAATTTAACAAAGTTGGAGATCAACATGTAAATAGAAGTTGAAAAATGATGCCTAAGTGGAGAGCAGGGAGATCCTGCAGGTTCTCACAAAACAAGTGAAGAGATCTGAACTTCGCGGCAAGAGCCCAGGAGAAAACACCCATGAAAAGAGATTCTATCCCACATCTTTGTCAGAAACTTCATTTCCGGAATGAGAAAATTATGGCAGGCCATTAAAATTCTAGGCTATTAAACTGTATAAAATCATGACATATGAAGACAATCAGGAAAACAATATTAGTGTGTTTATAAAATGAGCTCACAAATAAATGTGTTCCAAGTGATAATAGCATGAATTTCATATTCAGGTATTTGCAAGAAAAGACGTAAACACAATCACTTATAAAGTGATTCCCAACCATAACAGCCATCACTACGTAACCGACTTTTTCCTCCCTAATTTACTTCCAAACCATTTCTTCTCCTCCCAGATTTATTATAATACTTGACAAATAAAAAGTGTATGTTTTTCAAGCGTTTGGTTGTTAGTTCTCTCTCACACTTCTCTCCTTTTCAGTTATGATAAATTACGCTTATGCACTTGAGAAGTTACGTGGAAGAAATGTAGTTCTGTGTTCGCTGACATTCTTCATCCTTTTCAATTTTGTTTCAACAGTGTTTCATCTGGATGACAAAGTTTTCTAGATTAGTTTGTGACAGCTTAAAGAAATTGGAAAACAAAATTTTAAAAAATATGTAAAAGAATAAAAACTTCATTTGCTAAAAAGTTATTTTGAAATATTTTTATAAATGAGACAATACTATAGAATCTCAAATAGAGTAAGAAATATTAGGATTTGTAACTAAAAATAAATCATGAGGAACTAATTACCTTTCTAAATTATTTCCCAATGAGGGATATTCCAACTTAAATAAGTAGGAAATACCAATAAATGACATGCTTCAAGGGTAAATACTACTTATATTGGAGTATGCCATACAGTTTCCCTGAAAAAAATATTTAGCATGGGAGATACACCAAGTATCTCTGCATTAAAATCTCCGTGGTTGCCATAGCTCTTCACTGGCTACACTTTCCCTGAGATCCACACCAAGCTTTCCAAATTCCAAGATGGGAGGAAATTCAATTCAAATACTTACAAAGGTGGATTTTGATGGAAATACATCATTATCATCAATTTAAGTGTATTATGATAATACATTTGCTTTTGTTCTGGTCACTACATGATCAGTAGTTATTAAGACTCACACAATTTACTTAAATTCAAGTACTTTTTACATCTCACCTAACCCTAATGGTCTCCTGAATCGCAATCTGTCCCTCTTCAATTCACTGTAAAGCCACCTGGAAAACCTTTCTGAAATACTGCCCCAGTCCTCAACCCAAAGTCACCTTTCCAATCATATCACTATTCATTTTTTCCTATGCAGTATCCAAAACTGATCTACGTGTATACACACATCAGAATCTTCAATGTGTACACTCTACACTTTTCCTTTATCTGCCAACGCCCCTGTTTTGTCCCGTGTTTCAGTGATGAACACTTTGCTTTAATAGCCCATTTTTACTATTCTGGCTTAAAGCTGTCGCCTTCTGGGAGAATCTTTAATCCTGACTTCTCTTATGGAACTTATTATTTCCTACATTTTATTATGATCATTCTATAATCAATAATTTTCCTAACAAAGTTTAATGAATGAGTTTCCTTGCATATGAGGTGTGATCAAAACATACAGTGAATGTTTACATTTTTAAAAATGTATTACAATGAAAGACACACTGCATACCCCTCTTCAAAACAGCCCCCACCACCCTGTCTTCACCCACACCTATCCCATCATTCTCGCCATGTTCTGAAGCAGTCCTAGAAGTTCTCTTTTGTGATTTTTTAATTTTCTTAGTTGCCACGTCTTGGTTACCTCAACATCTTGATCCATTCAAAATTTTCACTTTTCATGGTCATTTTGACTTGAAGGAAGAGCCAAAATTTGCCTGATCCAGTTCCAGATCTAGTGAATAATTTGTGTGAGGACAAATTAGAATGTTCTTTACCTGACAGAAATTGTCATAAACACTTCAGCAGTGAGGAGTGACCAAAACATATGGTGAATGTTTAAATAAAAAACTTATTACAGTAAAAGATGCATGACCATTAATCCCCTTCTAAACACAAAATTCTCCCCCTCACTCCCAACACACTTATCCCAGGGTTTTTGGCAACATGTCTTTTACTGTAATACGTTTTATTTTTTCATTTAAACATTCAACATATTTCTCAATCACCCCTTGTATACTTGTCTGCAGGTATTTAGCAGACATTTTGAAAATATTTTTTTCATATTATGATGATGCTTATTGGTGAGTGGGCAACATCATCTGGCTAAATCTTTGGCCAACTAAATTTATTAAAGGAAGCATTATGGAATTAATGCAGTAAAGAAAACAGCAGTGAGTGATCAGGAGACAATGATCACACAATTATTGCTGGTTAACAAACAAGTACAGTAAATACTGGCAGGTATACACAGCGTGGGGTCACGCTTTGTAATGTGTACTCCAAATATTCTTGTGGCCAGTATAGATAAAATTTAAGTGCCAAGAAAATTCATGATTCCCAGAATTGACCAATTTGATACCAACCCACAATTGAAAACGAGGAATTAGGAATCTATGTATTAAAGATTCTTGCCCATCTTATTTAATGGTTTTTTTGCATACTGGAATTTGAAAATAGAACTTACTGAGAAAGAAAATGCTATATAGTCAACCCTCCACATTTGCGGGTTCAACATTCCTGTATTCAACGAATCAGAGATTGAAAATATTTGAAAACCAGAATTGGTCTGTAAGGACTATCGACAGACAGTTTTCTAGTCATTGTTCCCTGAATAATACACTGTAACAATTACATGTACCAGCACTCATATTTTATTAGACCTGATAAGTAAGCTAGAGGTGATTTAGAGTACAGGGAAAGATGTGTGTGGCTTGCATGCAAACACCACGGCGTTTTATATGGGGGGTCAAGCAACTTTCCACCCTCTGGTTTTGGTATCTAGGGACACCATGGAACCAGTTCCCATGGGTCCTGAGGGAAGACTCTACATCCCTTTAAGTGATTTTAAATAGCATTTACAAATTACCACTATAACTATAACTTTTCTAGTAAATTATGTGTAGCCAGTCCAAAAAACCAGTGGAGTTCCTCACTTTCCACTTCCCACTAGGGGATAAACTACTTTAGGTTGTAACCTTAAAAATCTGAGACCCTCGAGTGTCCAATCTCTCAGGATCCTACATCGCTCTCAAATCATCAGTGCCAGGGCTTCTGAGCTGGTGTCAAGGTCCCAGTCCATTCTGCCTCTTCAAATTGTTAGTAAAAATAACCCTTGTGGGTCTGTACAGGCAGGAGATACATGTGATTGCTGAAGTGCAATGAACAGGCAGGACCTGAAGTATTTTATTCAGGGCTAGAAGTCTATCAGCATACAGACATAGCACACAATGCTGAAGCCTGACTGGACTGGAGCATGTGGCTGCTGCAAGAGTGGGCCGCTCTGCTTTTCTCTTCCTGTATGAGTGTCCTGTGTGGTACCACAGTTTTGTTCTCTTGGAGATTCAGACTTAGCCTCACAAAGTGCTGGTGAATGTGGCGCCAGGCCCGGCTTAGACAAAGGCTCTCTGAAAGTGTTCGTTACGACCATCCTGAGATGCCTTTTGGTCTATGCAAATGGCACTGTCCACTTCCTGTTTCTTCCACAGATGTGAAAAAGTACCCTAAATGTCAACTTGAACCCCGGTCTTGTCCCTTAGCTTATTTGAATACAATTATAGGTAAAACATCATTTCTAAGTTTCTGAGGGAATAACCTTAGTTACTTAGGGAACGGAATAACAAGGAACAACTTAGCAAATATTTCTTTCTAATAACAGCAAAGCATATTTTGCCACTACTATATAGATCAAATGGCAGAGAGCAGACCTTTCACAACCATCTTCCTCTGAACTAAAGTCAATTTAAGTTCACATAAAATTGAGAACCAAAATTATCTTATATCTAAAAAGTTATCCTTAATTCAAAACCATTCTCTAAATTAATACCAGTGAAAGTATAACAGAAAGTATTTAGCCGAGGTGTTCTCTAAAAGAAATAACTAGGGTACTTCCTGGAATGGTTTTATTTTATGAATTTTTTTTTCAATTCGTAATTCCAACCCTAAATGCTTTGATGCTAGGCTCTTAAAGAAAGGATAAAATGTTGAAAAAGTACACTTTCCATTTAAAAAAAATCTGTATCGTCTGTTTTATATGTTTTATTAAAGAGCCATTCGTTTTTCTAAGTAAAAACATATAACTTAAGAAAATAATTTTCTACTAAATTCTCTTGTTTCAACTTTTTTAGTGGTCCTATACACGTAATATTAGCACATTAAGGAATATTTAAACATACTAAGGAATAGTAGAAAAAGAGCAATTGATTGAGACACTACTGAGGGCACAGAAATACTATGATCTCTGAGTTAGGTATAAACTACATCTAAGAAATATCAGTTGTACACAATCAAAAACACTGATGTCTCTACCTCCTCCTCACCACTACGGTTTCTGCAGTTCAGGTAAAAAAAGTTATGGATTCATAATGCTGCATTGACATTGGCATCCACTGGGATCTCAGAAGAAAGCCCCACCTGAGTACGCACCTACTGTTTCCCCAAAGATCTCATTGCATCACTACCCACTGAGAAGAATTCAGCAACACAAATCAGATGAGCAGAGAGCAGATAATCTGTTTCTATGAGCTTCCCTTTTTTGGGTCTAGACTTTAAGTTGTCAAAATATTGCAGCCAATGTTTCAGGAGGGTAAGGATGAGAAAGCACTCTTTCACGAGAAAGGTGGCCTTCTATGTTCAGATCTGATGAGATAAAAGCCAAGACACATCTTCTAAGAAAATGTGTTAGTTGCATGCTGTACTGTGTATTTATTCATATATGGTTATTCCTGTTTCTAGATTTTGCTGTGGGATTTTGTTATAGCTTTTCATGTATAATGCTGATTTTTAATTTTCATCAAGGAAAACAATATTTACAATCCTTTGCAAATATATTTGACAACAAAAGTATTTTCTTTAAAGGAATCATGTGTTAGTGAAAATAGCTTGGAAAAGCTTTGATGGCTTAAAAAAAAAAAAACTTTTTAAATGTTCCACCCTTCACTATGGCATATCAAAGACTAGTATTCATGATTGGACAAATGAGTAAAAAGGAGCCTCAGATATTTTTCACCTTTCTGGGTACGACAGAAAAAAAAGAGATAGATAAAAAGGAGATAAGGGAAATTATTGTTCTTTTAGAGAAAACTGTAACTTCAGGACAAAATACTACCCCAGGTTACAATGCCTGTTTCCCTTCCAGGAAATCCACTCCAAAAACAAAATCCTAACAGTTTCAACACATGATAACCTTGTAAATTGTGCCGATGCTTTTTACCTGTAAATCGAGTCAGTGCTTTTCCTCCCAAAGACCTCCACATTCTAGAAAGCAGCATTATTAGTTTCACAGTGTGTATCTCTGCACTTCAAAAACACGCCAATGATTTGCATTGGAAAACAGCCCACCAAATGTGTAGCCCACCAGACAGTGGGAATAACATCCTAGATCATCCATCTTGAAAGACACCCTCAAAACCACGTAAAAACCCCAAGCCCAGACAATAATAATGTGGCTCTTTCTTGAGGCCCCACACTAGCTTTGGAATGTGCAACTCTTTAATTCTGCCTAATAAACATTTCTAATGTTTTTCACTGGTTTGTTCCTTTAATTCTTTCTGTGACATAAGCCAGTGAACCTACAAACTAACCCGTGGGTGGGGAGAACTGAGGTAGAGTTTGGTCTTTGGGGGACCCCATCCATTGAGCCCTCCCTAGACCCCATCCAGTGACAAGAAGAACTAAGGAAAAGTGGATTTTCGGGGGGCAAAAGGCATGGCAAAATTATAAGTGCATTTACAGGAAGGGGGGAGGGGTTTACAAGAAGCAGCATCCAAGGGCAAAACGGAGATCTGCCCTCCCTTTCCAACTACTAGGTGGCAGGAGCAGCCAGAGAATGTCACTCTCAAAAATGACTCAGAATTTTAAAGCACACACATTAACTATTTAAATCCTAAATTATGGCTAGGTTTTGTTAATTCTATACCCATTACAGAATCACAATTTTAAGACCAAAAAAAAAAACCCAAACAATGGAAATAGATTTCAATCATACCATCTCATGAAATTGCTACCACTTAGAAGGCTTTGGGCACCTCTCTGCCACCAGACGCCTCCCAGTTTGGTGAGGCATTCGTGCATGAAGGATGTTAAAAGTCCTCCCCATGTGCAAAAGCCTTCCTCTATTACCAACATTGGTATGATTTAAAGTGGACTGAGCATTTCCTTTAGGTTTAATGAATACAACTTGGATAGAAGGACTGTAGTCCAGCCAAATGGCAAGAAACTGGAGAGCAGGAATCTCAAAAGATGAGTTTTTTCAAATGCAAAGCAATATCTAGTTATTGACACAATAATCCCCATGAACACATCTAGGCAGTCACAGCCCACGTGCCCAAGGACAATGATTTTTTAGAAATATTGGTAAAGATACAGATGAGAAAATTAAAAATACCTTCTTCCTCCATTCAAGCAGATTTGCTTACATTCTGAGAGTTACACTAAAGAATTTCTAATCTTGCTCAAAGAGATACCTGACTTTGGCTTTTGCAAGATCTCTATGGTAAGTCTTCAGCATGTCATGCCTGCTAGAAATGTCTCTGCTTGCCTGAGGATCTTGGTTCAAACCAACCAGATAGTCTAACAATAGAATTGAGCATGGAACTAGTCATGGTGTATAACAGTTTCCACAAAAACTCTGGAAGCCACAACTGAGAAGAACATCCCAGCTTCCGCGATAATCCCAACACTGTATCTATATTGTCAAAGAGAGAACTCCACAACTCCACCAGAGATAAAAACAGGAAGCTCCACACTTGAAACTTTCCTGAAGACACATGCATTTCTTCCTTTGGCTATATTAGTCTATATTGTTTCAATTTAATAAACCACAACCATGAGTATAACAGTTTTCAGTGGATTCTTTGAGTCCACCAGGTGAATTATCAAAACTGAAGGGCATCGGAACTTGTAATTGGTATCTGAATTTGTAATTGATGTCAGAATTAAGGATTTTATGAAGAGTTCCTTAACTTGGCACAGGGTCATAAATGCACCACCCCCCTGGCCAAGACAGGGATGGACACATTTCCAATCACTTAGATAAAGATAGTCTCCTCATCTCAGTGTTCCTCTGCAATACAACCTCCACACAATTGCAGGCATCCCCTGGCCCTAGTTACACAGCCCTGTGGAGACTGGGGCTCAGGAAACCTCAAAACAGTATCTCCGTGGCCTCTGCTTCTGCTGTAAGAGACTTTCTGTCTGTGATTGAGATGCAACATATGTATCTGCCAATATTGGTGAAACTGTGACTGGGTAACTCATTAGCATAAATTCAGGGTGAAGTCTCACATCTTTTGCAATTTCTGAATTGATGATTTAACCCTAAAGATGCCTTACCAACTACTCATCATCCATTTCAGAAAGATTTATTAACTAGAAAATTTATCCTAAGAGTATGCAAGTGGCTAGTTAGAAAATGCCTTCAGTTATATAAGCTACATCTTGAAGTGCCGGGAAGAGGCCTACTCAGGTATTTAGTGAAATGCTATATGTCTCAGACAGGAAGGTTAAAAGTTCAGCATTTCACTCTATATCTGATATGCAAACTCACTTCATGTTGTTGAAGATCCACAGGGCTGCTGAAGTGGACTCTGTCATGGGGCAGTTGCTAATTTAAGGGGAAGATACCTATTTACTGTGTGACATCCTGTGCATTCTCTTCAGACTTAATTAAAAGCAAACAAAAGGAGCTGGGGATTTAGCTCAGTGATTAGAGTGCTTGCCTTGCAAGCACAAGGGCCTGGGTTCAATCCTCGGCACCACACACAAAAAAATAAATAAATAAATAAATAAATAAATAAAAGCAAACAAAATACAAACACCCACAATCCCAAAAAGCTTACTTTTTGTAGGTTGCTGGATTTTGCAAATCTAATGCCCATCTAGTAACATTTATGACTGCAAGTTTCCACAGTGTGACTGCTTTCCAAATGCAGGATTTAGTATGCCCATCTGCATATTTACAATCTCTCTCTAAACAGGAAAGACCCATTCTCAAATTACACCTGGCAGAGAAGAGTGAAAATTTAGATATACATGGTTAAGATTTACATGCTGATTCAGTGTGTTTTTAGGTTGCTATCTATTTTTTTTGCTCCATGAAGAGTCTCTCTATATAGACATTGCAATTTCTATTCAACAACTACTTAGGGAAACGTGAACAAATGACACAATAATGTGAAACATGGGCGATTTCATTTGAATTCCCAGTATGAAATCTATTCAGTCTCTAATTCTTTAGTTTGACAGGGATGTACTACTAGCAAATGTCAGTCAGATAAATATTAGAGCTCTAAATGTCAATATTTCCATGAATCAAATTTTTAAAAATGAGAATTTTGATTTAAACATGAATATGTAAACAGCAGAAGCAATAATTCATTTTTAAAAAGCAACTGATTTTAGTGAATTATTTTTTCTTATTCTAGAGACAAACCCCAACTCCAAACACAAAAGAAAAAAAAAAAAGACAAAACTCCCTTTCACAGGGATCTATTTATGTATGCTAGTAAAACATACTACCTCGAATATGATAGGAGGCTCATCTGCTTCATAATATTTTTCTAATAAAAACTTCATCAGAACTGTGACACTGAAACTGACCTTTTAAAAGTAATGAGATAACACTCATGAGTCTGTGCAGTAAATATTATTAAAGACTTTATAGTTATGCAAAGTAATCTTTGAGACTACTAGAAAGTAAAAGGTATTCCCTCTTTTATCTAGCGTTTGCACTTCCAATTCACTTCTGATTTGATTTATTGAGTTTGTTACCAGTTTGTCACAACTGAGAACCCGAAGCAGGAGGCTTATTTGCATCTAAACGACCTTATTGTGATTCTTGATGCTTAGGTGTGTAGCTTTCCTGTTACTGATGCCACTGTTAGCCCACAGCAAAAACAGAAAAGGAATAACATCTCCCAGTGCTCTCCTCACTTTCCTCTTGCTGAGTAGAAATTCTCTTTTCATCTAAGCTACAGAATGTATCAGTGAGCCTAATGGAATCTGACAGTCCATCTTAAAAAGTGTCATTAGGTAACAAAGAGAAATCTGAGACTATATTACCCTTCCTCATTTTGATGACTGTTTCTCTTTCTTTCATTTGAACACATAACTGAAACTCCCCATCAAAAAGGCTTTTGAAATTTCTGTGCCTTTTAATCTGATTTCCTCTGGGGATATATCTTTCAACACAAGTCAAGGTTTTAAACAAATGATGGCAAAATATGGTTAATGAGATACAGAGTCATAGGCCAGTATTACTGATGAAACAAATGTTGATTTCTGAATATTACAATCTTACAAAATCATTCAAAATCAAACAGAAAACTGAGAAACAACTGATTTACAAATTGCCTTTAAAAGAATGGTATGAAACGAAAAAAATTAACAAGTTTTGGAATATGTATATTAGAAAAATAATATTGTTGAATATATAATAGTCTATTTTTAGTAAAGGAATTCGTGGAAATGCAGAAATTGACCATCAAGAAACCAAGCTCCACTCAGAAGGTTGGAGAACTAAGGTTTATTTACGTCAATGGACTCAGGAGAGTTCACACTCCAAGACCCTGGGCCCCGAACAAAGAGACCTCAGGGTTTTTACAGGTTTTTGCATCATCCCGTTTCACTAGTTCCCTCATTTCCCATGTAAGGAAAGGATTTAAAAGTTTCTATGGGCCCCTAAACACACACAGGTACACTACCGCATTATCTGTGAGGGGCACATAGGTAGTGAGTACAGAATGTGCGGGAAGGGGTGTTGGATTACATAAGCATGTGATTAGGGGCAGGCTGGGTCAGCTATTAATTATTTCCAAAGAGCTGGGGAAGGATTTTATGACTCCTTGCCAGAAACCAGAGCCCTGGGCCCCAGGGACTTCCTGACTCAGTACTACTGTAACATACATTTGTTTGTCCCCACAAAGCAAAGGACAGGGCCAATACTGAAAATAATTCATATTGGCATAAGATCATAATATCTATAAACCAAATACATATAAGCAAATGCATTTGCACATCTATGTAGGTATCTGTCTATCTGTATTGTTACGTACATAGCAGAAAGACAGAAAAGGAACAATGTTAGAAACATTGTTACAAATAAATAAAGGGTGTTTTTGTTCAATTTGGATGAAAATCATGGTATTCACCTTTTACCAGACAGGGTCCAAGGAGATCCCACAAAAACGAGATGAGGACCCTAAGTTGTCTGCATCTCCACAGACTCCTAAGACTTTATCATAGAAAACTAATCTGAGAGAGACCCAAGTAGGCAGATTTACTAGATATTCTTAAAAGGAAGAAAAAAATAGGGAGGGCTTCAGCTTGAGGAGCCAAAGGAAGTACAAATCTGAAGATCCAACTGGCACTTAAGAAAGGCATAGAACTAGCTTCTACGGCTTTCTTGTGGTGGGCTAGGGACCAGTAACTCCCCTGCAGGTCATCGCACAGCCTCCTGTTTCAGGGTATTTCCTCCTAGTGTGAGGCATGGCTCATTTTCCATTCCTATCTTTGGAGACTTCCTGGTGCCCCCTGCTGTTACAATGCCTCTAGTCCTTGCAATGATGGGAGGAGGGTGAATTCTACACACTGTTAGAAAGAGTCAACAGAAAGGGCCACATCTCCATCCTTAGTGAGCAAGAGTTCATTTTGAAGGCCTGAGAGTCTACATCTCCTGTTCAGTGAGGGTGCCTGTACTATTTTAACATCTGTATAAGACCTATGGGCTTTATAATTTGGTTACTTTAGATTTAATTCCTATACATGAGGTCCTATTAATCGTCATTGTTTTACAGATTGCCAAACCTGGATTCATAGCTATACAGTAATTTGCTCCATATCAGATAATGTATAGGGTTTAGGATAGGATTTAAAACCAAGTAATCTGACTCTTGTGCTTGTATACTCTGTGGTTTCTCGGTTGCCTGTGACAAAGGCAAAGAAAAGCTGTCTTTAAAGGAAAGAAATTTATTTAAAATCATAACTATAGTAACAGTAGATAGAGCAATAGTGAGACACAGTAGGATACCTCTCTTTCTCTTTCTCTCAGTCCTTTTTTGTTACCCTCAAATTTTCATCACTTTCTTTGTTGTGCCCATATTATTATCTAGCTGCCTGCTTTGATCCTCAACTTGAACATCCTTTTTGGTCAAGCACTTTATTTTTACCCTCTTCATGCTTCTCTTCACTTTTCTAACCACAGCTTTGTACCAGGATGAATGATATGAATGGCCAATATCTACAATACTTCCATGGATGTACTAAAGACAGCTAAGTCAGACAAATCAAAGTACAGTCAAAGAGGGACTGGGCCCTCAAGGAAATCAGAAAAACAAAAAACAAAACAAAACAAAACAAAAACCAAAAAAAACCCCAAAACAAAACAAGAACAAAAAAAATACCAGAATTAGGGCTAGAGGTGAATCTGAAGATAGTCAGGCCTACAAGATAAACAGCTTGAGATTATACTGCAATTAGCACCACCTGGTCCACCTGGCTCAGACAGACATCAGGCACACAGGTGGGCAACCAGAGCATCTGTACCCACACTCCCTCCCCTTCCCCAAAATGCCTTGGATGTTCCACGTATGCTTGCTATGTGACTTGTGTGCCTGTTGGATCAATATCAGCTAAACTGCTACACTTGGAATCTTCTAGGTTGACTTGGGGGATAAGTTACCTCTGAGGAACAGCATCAGTGGCCACCTCTCTCAGGAGCTTTCTCTTAATAAAATTTTCCTGCTTGTAACATCCTCTGCCACTTGGCTTACATTCTTTGATGTTCAGGGGAGACAATCTAGGCACATCTAGCATCTAGCAGGTCAGGAGTTAAAAACATTTTTCCTCATTACTTTGCAGTGGCAAAGAGGCATTCTAATCCAGTGGCTCAATCAATATTAGAATTTCAAATAGCGAAAACTTGATGCTATTTTAGAAAACTGAAGGAAGTATATTTGATATCTTCAACTTCTATCATACTAATGATAATATCTTCATCATAAAAAATACTGTTTACTTCTTGCTCAGTAAAATGTTAGCCTTTATGCCATAAACTACAAATCATTATGCCACATGGCTTGTACAGTACTCTTATTGTTGAATGGGTTTTACAAATATTGGAACAAAGTCTTGCAATAGTTAAGCAAATCCAAAATATAAGTGAATTAAACATCAAAATAAAAAATAAAAGGAAACAGGGAGATTGATCTTTTGCAAAAAGGAAGAGAACCAAGAGATGAGGGAATGGGTAAGGGAGATGGGGAAAAGATTAAAAAAGAATTACAATGTGTTAGGTACATGTACCAACTCCATAAATATGAACACAATCATTATATACTGTAAACATAAACTAATAAAAAAATTTTTTAAAAGAACTGAGAAGCAACAGAAGTGCTGAAACCCACTTATGGGTCTGGGAATCCATGATCTCCTAAACTCTCTCTGTTGTACTGCCCTGTAAATTCACTTGCGCATACAGCTAGATCAAGACATGAATACAAACACATCAATTTTTAGTTTTTGCAGGGTGGAATGACTTGGATTATTACTGGGCAGTAATACACAGACTAAGAAAATACAAATGCTAATATGACTATATTCTCATATTGAATGCTCATTTATGTATCATATTTCAAAGGACTTTAAGGAATATTTAAATACTCTCACGTTTCTTAGTTTTGAGGGTCTGTAAAATAGTAGATGAATCTCAGGAGAAAAGTAAGTGAAAAACAGACTAATTAAAGTTTGTAAAAATGAATTTCTTTGGTCTCTTCACAGGTAACTCCTCCATGCCATCAAAACTTTGAATACATAAAAATGAAATAATCTACAAGCATTTGTTCTACTGTTTATTGCAGTCTTTGAAATAATGCTATGGAGCAAGCATGCTGACCTTCCCTTTGGAGATAAATTGAGTATTAATTGCATCATACATATTCCTGCTAGGCGCAAAAACGTAGACCTTTCCCCTTTGAGGTAAGATTAAAGAAAAAACAGGCTTTCTATTTTTTTATGTCTATAACAATAGAATATTCAATAGGTATTTTATATATTTATGAACTATAATGCATTAAATTTAAGAACTCTTGTGAATAGGAAATACATGTTTCATAGTTATTTTATTTAAAAAAAGTATTTCACAGCATTATTTTTCTAGGTGAATTTAAGTCTTCCCAATGACCAACTTTGAATATTTTATTTTCTAAGTCTGCCAGTGGGGCAACATTGTCTACTAAACTCGAAATCTTGCCTTAGCATCCATGTTCATTCTGAATCTAGCCTAAAATCTCTGTGCAAAGACCGAGTCACTCCGTTACCTAAGAATACTCCGTGGTCTGTGTTGGAACTCGCCCTGCTGCTTGCTATCTTCATGTTTTTCCTGTTCTTGCACTTTCCTAGAATACAGGGGTCTCAATGCACAAAGGCCTTAGAAAACCAGCTTCTTCTGCAAAGTTCCAGTAAATAACCATTAGGGTTATAACCACATACAGCTCGCTATACCAGAGTGATCACACACTATCTTTGATTCCTGTAACATTGCATTTATACATCAGAATAGATTTTATTTACTTACTCATTCAATTGGTTAGATACTTCTTTGTTAAGGTTGCTAACCTTTCTTATAAATGTTTTCTACTTCTCATAATCTCCATAAAATTTTGAGGCAGGTTATAAGTCTTATTTATTTTGTGTCTCAATACAGTATGTAGTTCGTTCAGCAAACATTTATTTGCCATGATCTGTGGGAGGCATTCAAAAAATACATGCACTGGAGACATAGTGCCTAGCTACTCACAAGTGGATAACAAGTGAGTTACAATAAAAATAAACTTCTAATTGCAGAAAGTGCTAACAGCGAGTAGCATCTGGTCCTACGAAAACTTATGACTGGTTATTCGACATCAGGAAGTCACAAGAGATCTTACTATGGAATTCTAAAGTGAACTGCCATTCCCTGGTTTAGTATTTACAAACCTAGAGCCTATTCTCTTTCATCAGTTTTTTTTAGCCTTTGAGGCTACATCATTGAACCCCTACCCACCTCAGAGTTAGAACCCCTTCAAGGGAAAGGTTTCATAAAAAAGCTGCAACAAGATGTATCATGCACAGGTACAAATCCCCTATGATGAATGTTGTCATTATGGACATCTAAAATGTACCATTAAAATAAAATAAATCATAAAAAGAATTAAAAAAAATTTTCATGGTGTGCACCTATTTGTTAGTTTCCTAAAACCTATCAGCCTCTACTTAGATTTATGGTTTTTAAATGTATAAAATAAGATGCCTCTGAATATAAAAGACATTATGTTGTGAAATAGTGTCTAAAGTATTAAAAATAAAATTATACTAAATTTCTTTATTAACAAATAAATCAAAAGATCCAGTAGCAGATCTAATAGCTACTGTACTTTGAAATGAGGAATTTGTAGCACTTTAAAACATCTTCCAGAAGTCTAATAAAATCTAAAATATATTATTTGTTTGTGACCAAAATCCAGATATGCATCTTGTTAGAATTTGTTGCTTAAATTTACATTTCAAGAAAATGCTAAGTTTCAGTTAAAGGTTATTGAGAATTGCAATGACATTTTTTTACCCCCAGCTGAATTCACAGAGGTTCTGATCTTATCCATGAGCTCCCAGGTCCTGAGGCCTGGCACTCTGAGGAAGCAGAGAGATGATAAGAAACACATCAGAGATGTGAGAGAAGAGTAGGAGTGAAAAGCCCCTACACACACACACACACACACACACACACACACACACACACACAGAGCAGGAGCCAGGGTAGAGGTTTAAACAACAAAAACATGCTATATAAACGCCCTATGGCCAGAATAAGCAGGAACATTTGAGGAAAGGAATGAAGACAGCTGTGACTGAAAACATATATTTTGGATGAGAAATGATATAAAATCTGTACAAACAGGAGAAACAGTAAAGACCATGCAGAACCTAGAAAGCCAGGTTATGAATTTGATCCCCATAATGTGAGCAATGAGTAGGTTCTGATGCACTTTCAGTGGATATGGGGTGAACTGGAGATGAAACATGGGCATGACCATACTGCACATTGGATTCCATTCCATAAAGATCATCTTGGCTCTAGTGTGACAAACAGACTGACATAAGGCAGGATGAGAACTGCTATTAAAGAAGGTTACAAGAGAAGGAACGGGAAGATAGAAGAAGGGGATTTGAAGATGGAAGAATTAATTTGATGTGTTAAGTGGAGTGTACAACATATTGTGTGTATTATTGAGAGGTAGCTCAAAGATGATTCACACTAAACAGTTAAATAACTGCAAACGGAAGAAAGGCGATGAAAACCCTGCTTTAGAATCTAAGTATAATCTCATACTTCTGAATTTTGATTTCAAGTAAAATCGCAAATGCCAGTTGTGTTAGAAACAATGACCCCCTCCCCCGACTTAGAGCCCTCAATTAGGTCCGTGGCGCCAATTTACCCAGGGGCGTTACCCACCACCCAATCACCCCGTGCAGAAAGGACCAATCCTAAATGCACACTTTCAAGCCTCCCACGTCACGAAAGGGGGGCGGCTAAGGGATAAAAGGCCACTCTCACTCGAGTGAAGGGGGGGGGGCTGTAACACCTTAATAAAGCTTTCTCCCACGGCGAGTGTCGTCAGCCTTTTCCCTTCCCCCTCCCCCCGCGTAAACCTAACAAGTTGATAACAAATTTCAGTTGTTTTTAGCCATTTTTCCAGCCCTGGGGGAAAATAATTTAAATGTTTATCTTCCAATTGTTTAATCTCACTTTCTTATAAACATTACATAAGATCTCACACAATATCTCTTAACTCACTATTCAATTTTTTCATTTATATTTAACTTTTGCATATTTGAAGGTATTCAAAAAAATTCTTGGAACTTAATTTCACCTAGTTAATCTATCTTTATGGTTAGCAATATTTATTAAATCAAAATTTGGAGTATCTACCAAGCTTGATATCTAAATTATTGTATTATTTAGTTTTAAGAAATTTCAAAAAATTTACCAAGTATCAATACCCAAGTATAATAATCTTTGCCTGTACTTTTCTGAAAAAGTAAATATATGTAATTGGAAAAAGAGCTATGATAAAAATTGCACTACATTTTGTGTTATTTTATGGATTTTGCTATTTTATAGTATAATAATTGTGGTATCATTTCGTTATTTCTGGAGAAAAATTAATTCTGTATGGAGACAGTCTCTACCAGTAAAATAATATAAGTCGAGTAATTGAGCACAAATTTTTAAAAAACACTTCCAGGGTAGCTGAGGACAATAGTGACAATACAGCTACTTATCACCAACAAATACTCTGCAAATTTACAAAGACAGAAGAAAAATTAAATTCTGTGTTTAAATAAAGATTAAGAAAATACAAATTCTGAATAAATTCTTCAAGTACAACACAAAGACAGAGAATGTCAAAAAGGCATAATAGATGTGCCTGGAGTGAGAGAAATCCTAGCAGAATCCCAGGACATCATCTGTCCTGCTATGTAGCAAACAAATGTTGATAAGGGGAGGGGGAAATAAGCAAAACAAAACACTAGATTCACCAGAAAGATATAATCTACCCTAAACCTGAAAATAACAATAAAATAAGTGTGCAGATCACAGCAGGGACTAAAGGGAAGAGATTTCAAGCACAATTTAAAAAGTCAGATGCCTTTTAAAGGGACAGGTATAACTGAAAAGGCAGACATGGTTGGTTTAATGAAATAGATGCCTTATTCAAATGAACTCTTTAAAAAAAGTATAATTAATGAGAGAGAAAAAAATTCAGAAAGGTAGAAGACTTACTCTGGGGGCTATTGGATGATGAAGAAGCAAGAAAAAATAAATTAGGGCCCTGCAAAGCAAAAAATGAACCATGTAATTTTAGAGCTTGCAACTTCTCCCTTACCAGCATACAAAAAAAAAGTCCTATAAAGTACCCAGATGTGCTATGCTGAAGGGAGAAGGAGCAAGTAAACTAAAAAATATCATATGAAGCCCTAATAGCATAATGGTGGTAAAAGGAAAATGAAGTCCTTAAAGAACTACTGCAGAAAAGTAGAAAGCAAAACTCCGTATATATAAATTAAAAAGGAATTCCTTACATTATGATACCCCAATGCAGAAGAAAACTGTGAAGTCAAAACACAATTTGAGAATCTGATGCTACACAAGAACCACTTTGAATCAGAAATTCAAAACACAAAGCAAAAGTAGTAAAACAAAATGTATAAATGGAAAAATAATTGATTGATCTCAGAAGAGATATAAGAGGAAAATGAAAACTAATCTGTAAAATGAACAATACATGACAGAATGTTCCAAAAGGGAAAACTCTCTAATGAAAATTTATTAAGGTCCACTGAAAAGAGGCAGGAAGATGGATAGTGTATCACTCAGTTTTCCATCACTGTGACAAAATGCTTGACATAAATCATATTAAAGAAAGAAAAGTTTACTTTGGTTCCCTTTCAGAGGTTTGGCTCCACTGCTTATGGGCCTGTGGCAGTATGGTACATGATGCTGGGAGTCAGGAGATGGCTCACCTCATGGTGGCAGAGAAGTGAAAGACACAGGGAAACCAGTGAGGCCCAAATATCCAGGTCTGCCCCCTGGTCTACCGGTCCTGATGACTGAACTTTGTTCCATTAAACACTAATTTTTAGAGGTGTCTTCTCCTCTTACTAGAGTCACAGGCTGGCAAAAAATGTTTAATACATGATCTTTGGGGACATTTACAATCCAACACATAAAAGAGACAGATAACAATAGATAGATAGATAGACAGATGGACAGACAGAGATAAAATCTTTCAGTTTACTATTTCCCTTCTCCTATTCAATATAAGTAAAAAGATTTAGAATGAATTATTTACAATCATATAAAAGAGTGAATTTAAAGTTAGGATCAAAGCTTAACTATAACCCTCTTTGAGTGTAACTTTATTCGAGTGAAATAATTCTCTATCTCGTAATCTGCATGTCATTAAACTTCCATCTATAATATTATTTTAGAGAACAGAGTTTGCCATAAAATATCTTGATCATAAAAGAAAATAAAGGCAGGCAGAAAAATAATCAAAAGAATATAATGACATAAAAAGTAGAAGAGTCAAAGAGAAATTAGTGGAAATCAAAGATAGGCAAAGAATAATAAATAATTATCAACTATGAATTAGATATAAGAGAAATAAAAGCAATGCCATAGAACTAAGAATTAAACTATAAACCAAGAAAATCTTCTAGGGAAAGAAAAAGATCAGAATCTACACAATAAAATAATTCACTGGGGAAAATTAACCAAAAAATTACTTTCAATTACATCATTTAAGATGAATAGCCTTAAACAAAAGTGGCAAATATTTGATAAAGCGACTGGATCAATCAGGGAGTGGTGGCACATAACTGCAATACCAAGGCCTGGAAGGGTATATCAGGAAGGTTTCAAGGCTGAGGCCAGCATGGCCAACACAGTGAGCTCAAGTCCAGCATGAACCACATAGGAAGGTCCTGTCTCAACAAACAAACAAACGAAGACAAACAAAACAAAAAACAATCCACCCTAAGCAAATAAAAAGCAATAAACTAACCAGAAAAACCCATGCATATCAAGAACAGCAAAGTTCACACAGCTCCTTGAGGAATTCTGTTTTCATCAACCCTCCTCAGAGAATATATTATAAATGAGTTTAACTCAAATCTATGATAGCAATAATTATGCTAAGTAGGTAAAATTTTCCCCTATCTATAAAATGGAGATCATCATGAGAGAGATTGAATAAGAAGACTAAAATCAAAGTAGTGTCAGTAACAGAACTAGTAATTAACCCAAATCTTCAATTATCAAGGTAATTAAACACAGATTTTCAATTTTCAGGTCTATGTATTTCCCATTAAATTACACATTTCTCCTTAGTCTAGACAAATAAAGGTCAAGCCAGAGAGTGTAAGCACAGGACACAGTCCACAATTTCCACACATCCAGTACCTGGATGCATCCGATGTACAGTGAAAAAGTAAAAATTACATAATTAAGGCCAAGCTGTGTAACACTCATAACCATGCATAGGTTCATTTTACTTTCAAGATATGTAAGTATACAGAAGTATATATCCTCTTAGGTATTTTGCAAATGAATACAACTACCCCTAATCATCAAAATCATACTTCTAAAAGGGGTAAATTTTAAAATACTTTTTAATGGAACATTAGTGGCAACACATTATATATGCGATGCTATATTATACTACGTATGTTCGAGATACAATATAATCAAGACATATTGTAGTCAATGAGTTTGAGTGCATCCTCTATCTCCTCATCATGTAAAATATGATTAATAACAACAAGTTTCCTGTAAAGACTAAGTTGAATTTTCAAGTGGAAGCAGATTCTGAATAGTAAGCATATACGTTACTAGGAGGACAGATGTAGTTTTAGAAATATGTGCTGTCTTCATGTAGCATCTTTTAGTATTTTCTGAGTCTCTTCACACACAGAGGAAGTAAGTTTTCAATTGCTTGTTTTATTTTATTGACCTACTATTTCCCAGGCACTTTCTATACTCACTAAAATGCTAACATCCTATCTATGAGCCAGTCTACATATAGATGTGATGGAGCGCCACATAAGTACCTTTGTTAGGCACTGCCCAAACTTACAGTGGCTGTCTCTGCTAAATTGTAATCAGTGTAGTAAATTTTCTAAAAAATTTCTCATAAAATCAAATGAGTTTTGCTGCTGTAGATCTCTGATATCCACACCTATTACCAAATCTCTATCAAAAGCATCTATGAAGTGGAAAATATAAGGGCTTTTAAAATATTAAATAAAAATTTCAAATAAAACTCATACTTAAATTTCATATAAATATTTGTTCAAATTTTAATAGATTATAATATATTTCAAGATTTCTTACTAAATCATTTAGAATTTGGCAGTTAACACTATTATTTTCTTCTTACACCTTTCAAGTGCAGGCACTTGCACATCATACCAGTGTTTTCTGAAATTTCATATGGATAAAGTAACTTGGGGATCTTGGTAAAACACAAATTCTCATTGATTGTGGCACAAATATTCCAATTCTGGTCTTAGGTCACAGGAAGCCCCCTGGTCCTAGCCTACATTCTGAGTAGAGGGGCATTCTAACACTTAAAAGCGGATACTAGTTTCATGAGAAAAAAATCTGGTCATGTGCATAATAAATTACCAGTTTCAGCAGACATTAAATCTGATTTGAAATACTTTATAGTAATAATGATGGGTGTTTAAAAAATATCATATTTTTAAATTGGGATTTTTCAGAGTGAAAAAATTGGAAACAGCTACAGAGAAATCTGATGGTATTTTACAGAGTTAAACTGGCCTCCATACAGAGGAAAATCTTATTACTAAAAGAAGCAGCCAAGCATAAAGTGTTACGATAACAATGACTAGTTGCTAGGACAGTTAATATATCCTCCACACAGCACAACATGAATTAATTTCCTATCTTAAAAAACTGAAAACTACCAGTGTTTAATAGATAACAGCATTACCTTATCTATTTTCTCGTATGTCCGTCCATATGAGCACGTGAAAGAGCTGTTTATTCTTCTTTTAGCCTTCCAATATCTTCTTTAATCCCTACTAAAAGTAACAGTGCCACTTCTCAATGGTTAAGATTTTAATAGAGAGAGTAAGTAAACAAGGTAAAACGGACTGGCACATTTCTTTCTTTTTATCTGTAATACTTAGCCTCATGAAAACTGTAAATAGTAAAGCAGTGTTTAAATTGTATGCTTCATTCCACTGTGCAGTAAACTCAAAGACCAGTACTGAAGCTATCTGAAACTTCATGGACACAATTATTTTCAGTCTCTGACATAGGAAATGGACACTGGATGGTTTGGAAATAAATGGGAAATTCTTTGTCAAAGCACTTGACATGCTATCTGGAAAATTCAGTTTTCTTAATCACAAATTGAGTCCCTGTAATACAGTAGACTTTCAATAAATGAATATAATTTTTAAATGAATAAATGAATCAATTGATAAATCAATAAATAAAAATAGCCTCAACTACTAGAATATTGAATCATAGGATAACAACTATTGCTAATTTCAAAAATATGCCAAATGATTTCTTTGAGTATTGTTGTAAAACACAGTAACTGAGTCTTCCCAATTCCTCCTATAAAACAGTATATCAAAACTAAAAATCACTAGTGACTCAAATTCCAGCTATAAACTCCAAGCAGTTATGAATTAAAAAAAAAAACCATTCAGTGAGTAAAAACCTGATAGTCACAAATTTACAAGTTATTGGTAATTGTGCAAAGGGAACATGAGTAAGACATCTGATCTTCTTGTGGTCCTAAGAGTCCAACTCACCAGTGGAGAATCAGAGAAGAGTAGGTAAAATGGATAAAATTTTGTAGACTCAAATGCATGGATGAATACAAGATGACAGTGGTAATAGCAGAAGGAGGTAGAGGGGTCTAGATGCTGTGAGATCTCAAAACCAGAGCTATACTCTCTTTTGGGATAATGTCCCACACTAGAAAGGAACTTGGGGGAATATAACCTAAATTGGCCTGAAAAAAAAAAAAAAAAAAAACCAATAGAGATGAAAATAAATAAAAACAGACACAAGAGGAATACAGAAGACACAGATGCTCTAAAAAACAGACCAATATATTTCATCATTCTGTGAAAATGAAAGAATTAGAAGGTGATCAGACTCAAAACTAGAAATGCCATTCTACCCAAATCTATAGAACTCATTTCCTTTAAAAGTTTTAAGAAAAACAAGTTTGGTAAAATTCTATACAAGACTACTGTGAGACAAAGAAGTTAAGAAACAAAATAAACTTATCTAGAAACACAGCCTCAAACATTCATTGTATATGGCTGCTTCCACACTACAATGACAAAGTTGTCACAGACATACTGTGTTATGCGAAACATAAAAATAATTCGATCTGTGTCTTTACAGAGACACTGGCCTCTGTCCTGGAAGGCCACAAGGAAAGCTCTGCCGTGGTGCAGATGCGGCTTGAGTATGTGCTCCAGGGGTTCATATATGGAGCATGGCCCCTGTCATGGCTGTGCTGAGATGAGGTGGGGCCGGACAGGAACCCTCAGCTACTCGTGGAAGCAGCTCTCACAGGGAGGAGGGCTGCTCTTCTGTGACACTTGGACTCTTGAGAAAGGAGCTGCAAGATTGAGCTTGACCCATGAATTCTTCACTGCTCTTTGACAAAGGGATCTCCTCCTCTTGCACACAATCCTGCCATCCATGCTGGGGTCCTCTGCAGAGCCAAGCAAAATGTGGAATCACAGAAGCCAAAATGGATAAATGCTTAAAATGCCAGGCATAGTTATTTCAAAATATCCCAGATCCTTGTAAACAGAGGGCTGAAATATGGTGATGTAGTCATAGATATGGAAATCATTTAGTTGGAAAGTAAATGGTAAACAAAAGTGGAAAGTGAATCCCGTCAATAAGTTTGGCTTAGGAGGATTTCAGAGAAATGGGGCAACAGCTGGCAGAAGCTACAGACTCACACGGAATAAATAAGCAGACATGATTTATACAGTTACTAGATCTTTCTTGCACTGACTATTACTTGTTCTTAATTATAAGGTTCTCCAAAATGATCTCATAAGAATGTATTTTATTTATTCTTATAAAATATTCGGTAGGTATTCTCTTAAACTCAGATTCTAAGAAGTTAGTTCTGCAACACGTTATCATTAAGACCTTTTCATTCTAACCATGACCTCAGTGAAATGTTTTCTGAATTACATGATATATACTGCTGAAAGCATGCATCTATATAAGTCCTACTGACTGAGCCCTTATTTGATATTTGAGTAAAATATAATAAGAAAACTAGGCAGCTGACTTAGGAAAGACTCAGCTAGGAAAACATATGTATGTTCTTGTCTGCATGTATGTCAACAAACACCAAGCCCAGACCAGTTTTGCACAGAATTTTCGGTGATGTTATATAACAATAACATACAATTTAGTGCGAAGTAGCTCTCTATTTTGAAGTAACTTATGCTCAGTACCAAATAAGCAATTGAGTTCTCACTATTCTGATTCTAAATATGATTCAAGCATGTAATTATCCTTAAATATTTGACACTCAAAGGTGCAATGAAAATATTTCCCTTCTTACTGATTTAAGAAGCTTAACAGTTTGTTAAATGGACTTGTAAAATAAATATTCAGGCTCAGAGCCACACAAACTAATAAAAAGACACCTGGTGAGTAAAAGCTTGTAATTTTAAAAGTAGAAAAGTTTAAAAAAAGACAGAAACCTGCAGCATATCGAACCTACTGAGGGTTTTATTAAACTCAATGAAGAAATCCCCAGGAGGGTAAATACTCATTTTTGAGATTTTAAGGTCTTTATAAGGCAAAGCAATTTTAAAAACTAACAATGAATGTGTTTATGCAGGAGAAAGGGTATTTAGAAAATGTCATTTCCTCTATAGGTGTGTCTTATTTTCTGCTATGTTTCCCTGGATAAAAGGAAATAAAAAAATAAAGACTATTTTTTTTTTCTGAAACAATTTCGACTCACATAAAACTAACTCACAGATGTTACATGGCTAAACAAATGCGAACTACATTGGGAGTTTTTTCTTCCAATTGCTAATTAAAATGAACTATGCACATCTGTTTTTAAGGATAATCATGTTCAATTTTTTTTAAATCTCTTTTGACAATATTTTAATTTTTTTCTGACTAGATTTGTTGACATAAATAATCTTTGAAAACTAAGGTGGTAAATCTTAGCAGAATTACAGAAAAGACTGTGATTAATGATTTGTTCTGCATTGCCACAGTGTACTTCAGCTCCACACACTAAGGAACATTTATCCATCTGGATGTCACCAACGCCTGGTCCCGTGTCTGTCACTTAGTGATTTTTTCCGTGAAGGTCTATTTGTTTTCCTGAAATGTATTTATACAGATTGTAGTTCACCTGGGCTTTTTATCCTAATACAGAGAATATATTCTAATGCACAGTAAAGAGGAGGTAAGTGTTACATGAGAACAGATGAAATCTTCTTTAGCCTTAGAGGAAATATGCATATTAGAAATATGGCTGCTGAGGGCTCTGGAGGAGTAACTTGAGTGGCCGGAGGGAGCTAGCCTCTTCTCTTTCCTCAATACAGCAACAGTGGATTAAAATGACAGTGGATAATGTGGTTCTGTGTAATGTTTTCCCAATCTTTAAAGAATGATCAGTTTTATTTCTACTAAGTTTCAGGAAAGTTCAGTATAAGTACACTTGACACAAATACTCTGGGACTAGAAGAACCCTTAATAGAAGAGCTGGAAAATAACTAAGATTTATATTGTGCTCACGAAGTGGACATAGCTCAACATCCCTGTTGGGTAAATGTTAATTACTGCCTAATGGCAAAAATGAATAGGATATATATACTTTGATTTGTAAAAATCAACTAATTTTCATATACTTTTTGAGTGACTAAATTGTTACAGAAGTAACAAGGGAATATTAGCTGTTTTTAGAGAATGTCAATAGCCAGTCATTAATCCATTAAAGCATAAGGAATACACAGTCAAATTGCCAAAGAAACAGGAAGTGTAGGGACAGGAGCTACAACCCCAGGTTTAGAACTTCTTAGACTAAACATGGTATATAAAAAAAGTATTATATGCAATTTTTTCTCTTCATGCTTGCAAATGACTTATATAAGATGCTTAGCAAATAGTAACTGAATCAACAAGAACTGATCCCGAGTTTTAGAATCAAAGAGCAGACATTTTCTTACAATGTTTAGCTGTCCAATATGAAAACCATTATAATGAAAGCAAAAATACAACAGACTCTAAAAATCTCTCTCTGCCATTACCCACACCAATTTCCATATTGATTGTAATGTGAGTAAAATACCACCTAAATATTGAAAAATATATTACAAATAAATTTGTCTGACATTTAAAAATGTAAAAGTATATTGAAAAGGAGAGGGAGTTAGTTATGTTTAAAAATTTAAAATACAAATACAAAATAAAATATAATTAGATAATAAGCACTCCAAAAATAGATATAATCATTTAAATCTGAAGAAATAAAGAAATTCAATTACAGAAAACAGTTTTATATTTGCCATATTCTGTCCTCCTGAAATACTTCCTCAAGGGATATATTCAAAGTCCCATTTCACCAGCCATTTAACAAAGCAATTGGAAACATAACACAGAAAACAGCTGCATATTAGCAAAAACAGACAAGGTGACCTATTATGATTTTAAAACTTCCCTACAGTCATTTTGCAACGAATGACTTGCATTTAATGACATTTACATGTACAGATGAAATTTCAAGCAAAATTTGTTCTTTTAGGTAGCTACGTTAAAAAAAAAATCATTGTGTAAAAAGAACACATTGATAAACTTTGCAATTTCTCTGATGGTAGACAGTCTGTAACAGCGCTCAGCGGCACCTCTTCAGGTAAAATGAATGAATTGATATTATGAATTCCTGGAACTACAGATGTAGTCAATTAATTCTTACCGAGAATACCCATGAGAACCTGAATAAAATCAAATTTCTGAAATTGCAAAGCTAAAGACAAATTTCTAAATTTAACTCCACTAAAGCATGGCAATAGCAATTCCAGATTCCTCGTTGTTACGTGGGATGTGGGTCACACCTGCTTCTGTCTTGTTTGGTTAGGTAAAGTAGACTTTTACTGCTTTGAGATGTTGTAGCAAAGAGAAAGCTGGAGGCAATTACTGAAAATGAAAAAGGTCAAAGGATAATTTAATACAACAAAAATTAGATGGTAAATAAACTGGGGTACAAGAAAAATTCTACAAGATATACCACACAATTATTGCCTTTTCTCTATTTTTATAATCCCTGTACACCCAAAATGTGTATTTCCATATTTCAAAAGCCAGCTAACAGGGAAACAAGGGGCTGTGGAAGTCTGTTCTACTGCCTTCAATAACTGCATAAATCAAATACAGAGCAACTGCCGCGTTCAAGTTAAGTTTTGTTATAAATAACTGTTTGTATGTTATCATCATTTTCCTTCTCTGTCAAACACTGATAAAGATTCACTCTTTAAATCATTATAATACTCCCTGTGCTGTCAGCAAAAAAGATTTAATATGGTGATAAATAAATAAATGGGGAATAGAATGTGTTCCCTCTAAGATGTGTATGTATTATATAAAGCTTTAAAATCATTATATATTTTCTTCATTTCCACTTAAATAATAGCATCAATTAATTGAAATACAATAGTTAAACCAAATTTAAAAATCGTTAATTTATGCAAACTCCACAGAATTCAGGATACATGAGTCATAATCAGAGTTAATTTTTACAAAGACCAGTCATTTGTGTTAAGAAATTAAGTTTTATATTTCTTGGAAACTGTTTGAATTTGTCATTCCATCATTGATTTAATTGTAACAAATATAATTTCCATCGCACCAAAAGTATAAAGACCCTTGATTGTTTGGGGGGTAAAACTATGTTGATAAAAGACTGGCTAATTTTAAAACTGCAAAGGTTACTGTAATTAATAATACCATCTATTACTTATTAAGAATTACTTACTAAAAGGTGTATTTGTGAGATTATTTTTGTATTATTTCTCTAATCTAACTTTTACAAAAAGCATCATGATGTTGAAGTTCACGCCAAGTAAGTCCCTCAAACCTCAGAGTAAGAGAGCTGTGATTTAAACACAACTGATTTCAAAAACCTCTTTTTTGATAGTTTGGAAAATAAAATTCTAAAACGGATTAAGGCAGTCATTTCGTCTGGCAGAACCAAATCCAGAACAGTAAGATCAGACCATAAGTTAGAAATAAAAAGAACATCTGGGAAGAAATGCAGCAGAATTTTCTCCTCCTAGTGCTAACAGAAAATGTACTGAGTATACATTTGCAAACATAAAGGAAAATACAATTCTATACATTTCATAATGGTGTATATCAAATGATTTAAATAAATGGAAAACTATACTATCAAAAGAGCCTTTCTTTAAGTAGGTATCTTAACCAAAACACTGAAAGAGTTTTAACTGTATCTAATTGTACTTTGTTATGTAAGATTGCTGGTGCTATAAACCTGAAATACAAATATTGTTTCATGTTTAATCATTAAAAGACAGAACAAAAAAATCCAAAATGATAGGCATGCTCATTTTTAAAAGAATATGTAAAATGTGGGCTACCATAAGAAGAAAATATAATAATATTCAAGTTATTTGACTGACAATTATAAATAAAATACTACAAATAGTGCTTTGAATTTTTTTTTTCCTTTAGGTTGAAGTTGTGATGAACATAAGGCAATACTAATGATGGCCTATATAGGTGAAAATAATCTCTTCTGTCTAAGGATTTTGTGGCCTTTAAGAACATCTAAATTTAGCCAAGGCTACAATCCCGCACTTTGGGAGGCTGAAACAGGAGGATCACATGTTAGAGCCCAGTTTGTTTAACTTGCTGACTTAGCAAGATCTTGCCTATATATACACACACATACATATTTATAGATATATATATAGTCAGAGAAAGCATGAGTGTGTATGAGCCCTGGGTTCAATCCCCAGTATGGGACAAAAAATACCAAATGTTATAAATATCATGTGTATGTGTGTGTGCACACGCGCGTGCACATATATATGAGCACAAAGGTGCATGCTTAGGGTATGGGGTGTTGCTGAGGATTGAACTGTGGCTTTCACAATGAACAACACCCATGTTTTTTCAAAAAATTAACTGAGCACAGCATGGCAGACAGTCGCGGGCCCCCATCCTACCCACTGACGACCTCATCAGAGGACGCCAGACCACCATGCCATCCAGGTTTGCGTGTCCTTTGCTGCAGACCGGCATGGTCCCTGCCTGCGCACCAGCAGGGTCAAAATCCAGTAACGTTGGAAAGGTATAGGATTGAAGACACCACCAGTTTTGTCTCACACTTCTTTTTTTTTCTTTTCTTTTCTTCCCTTTTGCAAGTTATTGATATCAATTAGAGCCGACCATACCCATGCCACTGAGGAAAGTTCTGGAGATATAAAGGACACAAGAATCAAGAACCACATATACCTTGAAAACAGCTTAAGAACAGACTTTTCTTAGGAAAGCATTGATACCTGTCTTAAAGTAACCTCCTATTAGGAAAAAAAATAAAATAAAATCAACACGGAGCACAAACTAAAAGGGCAAATATATGTATGTTCAAAGAAAATGACAAGACACAAGAGCAAAACACAACCTCAGACCCCCAGCCCACCCAGAACAAATCCAGAGGACAATATAATAGAGGAAATCAGAAATGATAGCAGCAGAATTTAAAAAATAGATAGGGGAGGCTATAGAGAACATCAGACTAGAAATAACTGCACAAGTTAAAAAAGAGATGACAATTATAATGAAAGACCTGCTTGGTGAATTCAGAGTAGGCATAGATTAAAAAAAAAAAAAAAAGAGGAGCTTAGAAAAATGATGGAAAACTTGAACATTCAACTCACTAAAGAAATGGAACCCATGAAACAGAGCCAAACATTCAAGAAATCCAAAACTTCCTTGAAAGTATATGCAGTAAATTGAATGAAAGTGAAGACAGAATCTCAGAAATAGAAGACAGGTCGACAGTGACAATGAAAAGAAAGACCTTTTAAAAGTAGCTAGAGACTACGAAAAATCACTGCAACAGCTGCAAGATGATGCTAAGCAGAACAATATAAGAGTGACTGGAGTAAATGAAAAAGCCGGAAACAGTGAAAAGGATCTAAAAAGATTATTTACATAAGTAATGACAGAAAACTTCCAAAACATAAAGAGAATTTGATATACAGATAAGAGAACTTGATATACAGATAAGCAAGGCATATAGAACCCCAATTACTCATGATCAAAATAAATCTACACCAAGACATACAATACTCAAGACTGCACAAACTCAACAAAAGAACAGAATACTGAAAATTGTTAGAGGAAAAAGGTAAACCATTTGGAATCACAGCAGACTTCTCAACACAAACCCTGAAATAAAGGGATCCTGGAGTGGCTAGAAGAAACAGAAACAACTCCAATCACACTTAAATATCTCATCTGGCCACAAGTCAAGAACTAAAACTAGATACATGTCTCTCACCCTGTACTAAACTAAAATCGAAGTGGGTCAAGGATCTAAACATTAAAACAGAAACACTAAATTTACTGGAGAATAGAATAGGAAGAACCCTCAAAGACATAGGGGTAGGGAAAAATTTATGAACAGAACCCAGACTGCACAGGAAACAATACAAAGAATCAATGCTTGGGACCTCATCCTAGTAAAAGGCTTTTGCACAGCAAAAGAAATCACTAATAGAGCAGGATGAAAATCCACAGACTGGGAAAAAATCTTTGCCAGCTGTCCCTCAGACAAGGGTCTAACATCTAGAATATATAAAGAACTCAAAAAAAAAAAAATCAAACCCACCAAATTTAAAAACTCAATCCAAAAATGGGCACCTGAAATGAATAAACATTTCTCAGATCAAGAAATAAAAATGGCAAATAAACATACGAAGAAATGTTCAAATCACTGGTCATTCGAGAAATGCAGATCAAAACAACGCTGAGATTCCATCTCACTCCAGAAAAAACAGCTATTGTCAAGAAATCAACCAACAACAAGTGCTGGAGGGCCTATGGGAAAAAGATACCCTTTTCCACTGTTGGTGGGAATGTAGACTAGTCCAACCACTATGGAAATCAATATGGAGACTCCTCAAAAAACTACAACTAGAGGTTCCATTTGATCTAGCTATTCCTCTGCTTGGTATCTTCCCAGAAGAAATGAAAACCTCATACCATGGAGAAAACCATAAGTGTACATAAAGACAAAGAAGTATAATATATATTAGGTAAAAGAAAGATACTATTCAAAAGAGAGGAGAAATAGAAAGGGAAATCGAGGAAAAGGAGGAAGAGAAAAGGAAAAGAAAGGGGAAAAGAAAAAAATGGAAAAATGTAAATAAACCTGCTGTAAATAAGGAAAGAGGGGAATGGAAGGGAGGGGTACAGAAAGGGAGGGGAACCAAGATTCATCATGTACAGGTACAAAATAACCATGATAAATGTGATCATTATGTATACAATGTACCAATACATGCTCTTGTTAAAAAATAAGAATAAAAATAAATTAAAAAAAATAAAATATTAATTGATACAGCATTTTAGTAAGTTGCTAAATTGCCCAGGCTGGGTTCAAACTTGCAAACCTCCTGCCTCAGCCTTCCAGAGTGCCAGGATTACAAGCATGTGCCATCATACCTAGCTCGAGTTTTTAAACAAATAGAAATTAAATATGAAAATATTTCCCAAAGCATTTGACAATATTTTATATTAAATAAAACATTTTCAGAAATTGTAGTTACTTCATTGATGCACCTAGGAAAAATTAATGGAGTATTTTAAGGTATCTAGTAATTATAACTAATTTTAAGCATTATATTTATTTGAATATGAAACTGTTTTTGTTCTTAGTTGGATTTGCTTAATTTTTAAGAAAAAGTATTTCTTTTTGCTTTAATGAGCCTCATAGAAGAGCAGTTCACATATATTGGTAAGTGAAATGGAACTTTTTTTATATTTGATTTTCAAAATAAAGTTTTACATATATATACACACACGCAATTTTGCCTTTCTTCTTTCTTCAGAAATTTTAATTCAGTAGACCCAGTATGTGTGAGTAATTTTTATTTTTCCATGATGATTAATTTTGAGCTAAGTAATAAATGTTAGATACAGATTTTCTTATCTAGTTATATCAGATGATTTGAAATACATGCAGTGTTGAAGAACCAGAGGCTCGAAATCTTAAAAATAGTATTTTAATATTAAACGTCTAGCATTTCAAATGGCCGAGTTTGAATACTGAGATTTTAAATGACTTTAAATAGTGGGAACAGGTTTCATATATTTTGTCTTGCTTTTATTATCTTCTCTGTTACTAGAATTAGACATTCAATACTGGAAATAATTATAAATTGATTGATTGTTAAAAAAAAAGGGAGGCTGATGAAATAAAAGAATTACAGGAATTTAGGAAATACACAAGCATGTGGGGAGAAAAAAGGTAAACAAGTTTCATTTGTCTGATTTTTTGCTGTAGCAAAGTATGTAATTTTCACACCACAGAAGGCAAGAATTAGACACCAGGTGCTATGGGTGTCTTTTGGATGCTACCTCCAACTGTCTTTTTGCTAGTTCTGCTCCAGCTGTCTGCCTCTTGGCTTAACCACTGGATGCTTCCTGTGCTGATGCTTAAGCCCTATCTTCCTGAAAACAGGCTTGAAATGTTCCTTATCAGTATGAGATTATGTTATTTCCTACTAATTCTAATCGAGTTTCTATAGAATATTTATAAGGAAAATACCCATCTTTAAGAATTCAGACAAAAGATAAAAATAGGGTTTACTTATTCTCAGAATTTCATCCTAGTTTTTTCTCAGACTGAAAAGCTTTTCCTCACTCAAATATGCTTCCTTTTCCACCTGGTTACGTTGAGCCATTCTGACTTAAAGCATTACAAATAATGTTTCCAGTTGTTAGACACATCTTCAAACTATGGTCCATGACTCCATGCAGGTTTTCACTTTCATGAACACAGGATAAACTATTCAGGTAATGATATCTTTAGAAGGAGTTTAGTTTTTATATATGTATAATGATTATTATTGGCATTATGTAGTGACTTTTCTGCTACGAACTTTTGGAAAGCTTCATACTACTCAGATCTAATATAACTTAGAGAATGGCTTGGGATCCAGCCAGGGGATTGGTGGAACACAGGTCTAGGTGTGTGTGCATGGGTCACGGAGGCATTGTACAAAGTTCTATGTTTGATCCCTGGCCTCCTACTCCGTGGTACTGTTCCATTGCTTTGCTTCCCAACCTCCATGAACTTAGCAGGTTTGCTCCACCATGCCCTTCTGCTGTGATGTTTCTGCCTTGGTGCCTGCTAACTGTGGACTGAATCCCCTTAAAATGTGAGCCAATTTAAAGTTCCCTTTAATTTGTGTGTCAAGTAGTGTATCTCAGCAATAGGAAAGCTGACTAACACACACACACGCTAAATCATCTTTCCAGAAAATGAAACTGACCTGTCCAGAGTTACAATGCTAGTAGCACCAGACACAAGTCTGGAATGTTAGGATCTTGAATTCATGGAATTTGGATATTATATTTTACTTCAAAATACTACAAAGAATGATTCTAAAATAACTATTTTCAACTCCACTGCATTTCTGGTTAAATTCATAAAACTATATAAGTAATCACTGTATATATGTGTTGAAACAATATGGAAATATTCTTCATTTGCCAACTAATCAATTCTAAAAGGATGATCTTAAAATACAGTGAAGGCTGGGGATTTAGCTCAGTGGTTAGAGTGCTTGCCTTGTAAGCACAAGGCCCTGAATTCGATCCCCAGCACCAAAAAAAAACAAAGAAATATTAAAATACAGTGAAAACTGGTTACTGGGGACAAAGCAAGGATGCTTAAAATTAAATTATCTGTAAAGTTACAATATGACAAGAAAAACATTTTAAGTAGTAATTAGTTGTACATCATATTTACCTCTTTGGTAACACTAGGCTGATATGAGTCTGATTCCCAGCTCTATTCATTCTTAGTATATAAACTTGAACTATTTACTTAGTTTCTCATTTTCTTAGTAAAACAAGTATATTTGGTTATTTCTTGGTTCGGTTGTAAGAATTACTGGACAAAGTCTTAAAATATTAATATTGTGTTGACTTAAAGTAAAAACATCAATTTAGAGCTACCATTCTCAATTCCAAACTAATGTATTTATTAGGATCCTTACTATACTAAAAAAGATATTTTGGCTACAGAGTTTGCAGAGGTGATAAAGCTAAAAATGAAGACTAAATTAGTAAATTTAAAATTAGAATATGCTAAAAGAGATAGCCAGTGATATCACTGGAGTTGTAAAGCTCTCCAACTAAGAGACTTAATTGAAGGTTATAACAAAATAATCATTCAATTAATATTTAATAGATGCCTACTTTGAACTGTAAACTATATCATGTTTATGGAATTATAAAGACATTATTCCTATTATCAGAATAAGTATTCTCTTGTAAGAACATTTAAAAATGCAAACTATAACACATTTTGTACTTGTGGATGAGCACGAAAGATGAGGAATGTGAGAAAATTTTTAGGGAAGGCACTGTCTTTTTGACTGTGATGTCATGAAAAATCCTTATGGAAGAGGTATGATTTATGCAGGGTCTTAGAGTTTCCTGGTCATTTAAAATAGAAAAGCATTTCATAAAGGAGGTCTCAGAAAATGAGGAAAATGTCCTGTGCAGAAGCATGTGATATCATGTCCCCAGTGAGAAATGGTTAAGAATAAGGCTCAAGAGAAAGTCCAGATCTAGCATAGAAAGACAATGAGGTTTTGAGTTTAGCCTCAGATCAGTAGAACCATGCTGAGAGAGTTTAACAGAAGAAACAGAATTGAAATAGATTTCAGTACATAACTGACAACTCCATGGATGATGGACTCTTAAAGGTTAAAAGAATTGGCAGATATCTTAGTAAGGATACCGTTGAAAAATATAGGAGGAAGGTGATAAACACATGGTCTAAAGTGGTTACAAATTCATGGTTTTGATTAGAAGAGAAATTATCTCTAAAAGATTTGCTGATTTAAAGGTTGAGGTGTGAGAATAAGAAAGACACCTGTATACAAGGACTAGCAGCTTGGGAGATTGGCTGGATGATGGTATTGTAAACCACAACTGTAAAAGGAGGAAAGGAAACTGTAAGGAACTGAACAGAAAGTCAATTCAGGTTTGGACATGCAGAAAACTAGAAATAAGGTTCTGAGGCCCAATTTAAAAATTCAGAAACAGACTTGGGGGTTTTTACAAAGGAACGTTTAAAACAAAATAATTCATTCGGCAATCTAGAAGGACTGTTTAGAAAGTTGACGAGACTTTCATTACAAACTGCCAATATTTCAGGAAAGAAATAGAAAAAGAGGTCAGTGAAGAAGACTTAAAAGTAAGCCATCAGTTTTACTGACATTGTGAATAGCAAAAATTTTCAAGAAACAGGGATTGATTTCCATTTCAAATGCTATCGTGCTACACATTCTCATAGGCTACAATTAGTGACCCCTGTTTCAGAAAGGCCCCAAACTTGTATAAGAAATATAATACTTGCAAAAGAGAAAAAAAGAAATTAAGTTAATTTTTTTTTTTTACTATATACTGGGAAAAGAAAGAAAAGACTGCTAAAAAAGCCTTAAAAAAAGTGAACCCTGCAGTGTTTCTATCTCCAACCTGCAGAGAGGAATGAGTTTCCATCTACTTGCTTTTCATGACCACAATTTAGTTTTATAGTTACCATTTCCTTTCTCTTGCTGCAATAAGCGATTCATCGTTTGGGCTCCCCAGTGGACAGTTATGTTTTAGAGGGTTTATCCTTTTCTTGAAGGCGAAAAGCTTGTAACTGGTGAACAACAAGGCCGAAAATTCAGGTAAATGCATACTCTCCCACCACATAAACTGTGCCAAACTCCCCCTTTCACTATGCTTGTTAGGCAAACTCTCAGATCTTAATGCTTTACCCTCCTCTTACCAACAAACACAAACTCTACCATAATCATATGCCTCATAACTGGTCCATTCGATGTTCTTGCCTTTCCATTACCAGATAATTAGGTCATGAATTTTCCCCAAAGGATATTTTTGAAGTCCCTTCCTGGCATCAGTACACATTCGATTATGTGTTCAGTGTTGGTAACAGATTGGGAACTTCAGTGGAACCTAAGAACTCTCTTCTACTAAGAAAGCAAAGAGAATCAGAGAGAAAACTGCTCTCATTTTCAACATGAGTTAAATCAATTAAAGAAAAAAATTGAGTATTTTTCAGATGTTGAAAATGAGTATGTCAGTGATTATAAGTAAATTTGCTAAGTCTAGCTTCTATGTTTCATATTCCACTTTCTATTATGGGGTAAAACAATCATATATTTACTCTCGTATCTGTTTTAATAAACACTGCATTTAGTCTGTTTTCTTTGTACACAATGCACTTTTAAAACAAAATACGCTAGCACACAGAATGGTCTCAACCAGTTTTGCTGTAAGCTGCAATAGAAGAATGGTGGAATAGCTTGAGGCAGAAATGGGGTATGAAGAATTTTCTTTACTTGGGAAATATAGCAGCATTGGGATGCTGCTGCGAGTCATAAAATGAAAGGAGAAAAAGTGATGAGATGAACAAGAGAAAGAATGATTGCCAAGAGGGTTCTTCATATAGGTGAAAGGGAAGGCAATCTAGTTCACTATGGGAAGGAATGACTGTTATGGCTTGTGTCTAGATGCCCCCCCAAACCTTCATGTGGTGGGGTTTTCTGAGGTGGCTGGATCTAGAGTGTGTGATTCTTGGGGTTATGGATATGATGCTGGTAGTTATTCATGGTGCAATGCTAGGATTAAGAGTGCTCTAACCTGGTGGATAGACTTGCCCTAAGGCCAAGCAGAGTGGATAGAATACAAGGGACAGATAGAGAGCTGCTGTCCCTGCTTATTGCTGCTTTTTCACTACTTCACTGCTTTGCTGCCTTTTGCCCACCATGAACTGTTTCTCCTCCACAATGCCCCTCTGCTATGCTACCCTGCCTTGGAGCCAGCCAACTATAAACCAAAACCTCTACAAACTATGAGCTAAATAAATCTTTCCTCTTCAAACTCTGGGTGTTGGGTATTTTGTCTCAGCAACGAGAAAAGTAACTAAGACATGGCCTAATAGGGAAGAGCCTATAATGCATCTTTCGCACAAGGATGGAAGCAAATATATAAGAATATATGCTCACAGATACAATCATCTGTTGGTGGGGTTTGTGGAAGATTTCTCTCATTTAATCTGTTTTCTTAATAAAACGAGAAGCAAGGACACTAGCTGAGAGTGAGGATAGAACAAGGGGAATTGGAGACTTGAGGAGAAAGAAGAGATGAATGCAGCAGTATAGGACAGGGTCAGCACACCCTGTGAATCTCTTCCAGTAGATACAAGGTCACAGATGATTTTTTTAAAATGAACTTTCAAAGTCCTCTTCCTTGTGGCATTCTTCACTAAAATTGACTGCCTGAGAATGCAGAGGCATTCACCACATGCATCCCCACTTTTCTCATCTCTACTTGGGTACTCTATCTCTAGGGGGAAAAAAACCCACTCCCTTTACCTCTAAATGAAATCGCAAATTTGAAAAGCAATAAATCAAATATCTAAGCAGCAAGGATTTTTGCAAATCAAAACCATAAGCCTTTTTCAAATTTTTAGGTCAAAATGAAGAAAGAACTAATCAATTTAATATTATGTAATTCAAAATTGCACTGTATAGTTTATCATCGTGAGATTTTTATCACTCTTAGAAATTCAACAAACTGACAGACATTTTGGCAAATCTCCTTCCTCTTCCATCCATTCATTCATTCTTACATTTATAAGAAGGATAACGATTAGTAGCAATGGCATCGGACCCAAATTAATTTTAGCAATGGTATCCATTCATTGATACCTATATTATTCAGGAACATAAAATCAGAAAAATGAAAACCCAAGTGTTTTCATACTGTGATGCATTTCTATAAAATCATACCCTTGTAGATGACAGTCACTCATCCAGATTTACAATGTATTTATCTATTTTGATTAATTATAAAATATAATTATAATATAACAAGATAGCAGAATCAAATTAATACTTAAAACATAATGGTCACAAAAATATATTAAGTAAATGAACCATATTTTATTTTAAATAGTATGTGTTTATTTTTGTTAAAAATTATATCATTTATAATTATTTTAAGTTATGATAAAGATTTTATATTTCATTTTAAAAAGTACTGTTGCTATAGAATTTTTCAGAACTACTTTAGAAGTTTCACTAGCAAAACAGGTTGAAGGTAACTAATGGAGGAGAGTGGCAGGGTGTGTAGACTGGGAACATGAACAAGAGACACACTTGATGTTAGAGGGAATCGATGTAAAGAAGCCCACTCAGTGTGGCTGTGTGTTTTCTTCCTATTATTGTGTTCTGCTGCAAAAAGGAAACATGGAATAGAAATGGTACTGTACTAGCAGGATTGTTTGCTCAAATAAATTGATGATGTGTATGGTATAGTGATGTGATTATAAACCATGGAATTTATTCTGGGTCAAGAAAAAAAGGAAGGTATGATGTGTGTGAAGACACTGAAAATCAATGAATTTTACATCCTTATGAGGTAGGAAATAATTTCAATCTTTGTCTTCATACATAAGTATGTCAAGATTGAAATCTGTGAAGTTATAATACTTGGGCAAATTGTAGTTATTATTCAAGACAAAGTCCAGGCTTAACTGATTTGATAGTATTTTGTCTTTTTCTCGCCACCAGAATAAACATATAATAGCAACTGCTTGCCTGTTCAGTAAAACATTATCTGATTTGGACAACATACCTTTTTGAAACTTTTAATGAAAGATGGATGAAGCGCTACAGCCATGGCAAAGAAAGCTCAAATTGGGTGGATGAAAAGATCATTTAGGGAGACTTGCTTTAAGAATCCAAGTGGTAAGATAGAGAATTTGAATACATCAGGTAACAACAACTTCAAGAAAGGAGGCATGCAACAGATTAATCTCATCAAATCCAAGACATTTATTACAAGTACAGATGCAGAATATTTTAAGAGATTATAGCTATAAAATTATGTATGAATATAGTTTAGAAAACATTTTAGAATAATATATATGATTATAGCTATCATCGATATAAGAATATAAACTCACAGGCAGTTTCTACAGTTACAGATATATCCAAACAAGGAAAAAGACACAGATTTGACAGCAAGGCCACAGGGTTGGTCAGCCCAAGCCCTCTGGAAATCACATCTCACTATGTATGCCTCTGATACTAAACACGGAGCTATCAGACTTAATGTTTGACTTGCTGAGTTTCAGTCTTGCTTTGATCCAGTTCTTTTCTATTCCACTATTCATCACTTTTGGAATGGGGGTGTTTACCTTGTGTGATTGTACCACAGGATTATGTAATATGTTTTTGCTTTTTACAGTGCATAGCTAAGCATTTCCCCTTAATTTCTTAAGAGACTTGGATTTTTGAAAAATGCTAGAACTGTTGAGACTTTGGGAAAGGCATTATTGTGTTTCTAGTTGTACACAGGATGATTCTATTTTTTTTATTTAATTTTATTTAATTTGATAGATGGAATTATGAACACGTAATTGTGTTTGTTTGAAGGTTACACATAGTTGAAGGAGATATGTTTGGGTGTGAAGTTAACAAAGGGTGAATTGTGTCCATTAATCCTGACATGTTGACTTCATTGGATCAGAAAGGCCTAGCAGATTTGTAAAACACGTTCCTGCGTGTGTACAGGGGGGTTATGAAGGTACAGTTTTGTGGACCATATATGTCCTTTGCCCATTTCTCTCCAGCACTGTACCCCTACGCTATTTCCCAGCTGCAATGATGGAAACGTTGCTCTTCCATGCCTTTCCACCATGACGTTTCTGCCTTGGAGCCAGCCAGCAGCTGCCTAAATTCCCTTAAAACATGAGCCAAATTAAAGCTTTCCTGCTTTAAACTGTGGGTGTTGAACTTTGTGTCCAACAAAGGGAAAGTTGCCTGATACACAAAATGACTTGTGTGTCTGGTTTGTATAAATGAGTAGGTGCCTACAGCATGACTGCCATAGGTATGTTTTATCAGTAGACAGGCACAGGCACGACAACCAGTATTCAGTTTTAGATATGAAATATTCAAGTGGAAATATCAACAAGTTGAATATACAGATTTAAACCAGTCTTGTCAACAGACATGTATTTGGGAGTCCACTGCAAACAGATTTAAAGCTATGTGATCATTTCTAAAGGGAAAATGTATTGAGAGAACACAGATAGGAAGTCAGTAGAGTAATTCAATGCTAATATTAAGCTGACAAATTATATCCGTTATCCCACTTAGATTATAATGGTTTCATGAGGTGGTTAATTATTATGAATGAGGACAGGAGAAACCAGATTAACACTTGGGTATAAGTTACCTTTGGTTTTCACCTCTTCCTAAAACAATACATTTATCATTATACCAGTCTTTATATCATAGATTAGAAGTATTTGTTAAAGCAAAGCCAAAATACTCCTAGAATAGTGATAGTAAACAAAATGGAAAAATCACAATGGGAATAAGGGATGCATAGTTATGTACTGGGTAACAATGTTTCAATGACCAACCATATATAGAACATATAGAACGTGGCTCTGTAAAATTATAATAGTTTTGAAAACTCATATAACATAATGATTTCAATACCATTCTTACATCTCAGATCAGCATGTTACACATGTGTTTGTGGTGATGGTGTGTAAATAAGCCTACTATGCTACTAGTCATATAAAAGTATAGCAAAAACAAATATCTATGGTACACAATACATGATCATGATAGAAATTACCATGTTTCTTGTTTATGTATCTTCCATATTATACTTTCCATCATTACTTTAGAACACATTATTATAATTTTAAAAGGTTACTGTAAATCTGTATGCCATATTGTGCCAGCAGGAGCCCCTTGCATCTTGCGTTTGCCACAGCTTTTGCTTTCATCATTTTCTCTTGTGCTTTACTGAATCCTGTATTCTTTTGTTATCGCGACCCTAGGAGCAACAGGCTATTGTATATATAATTAGTGGGCTATCATCCAGATTTGCGGCAGTACAGTATATGATGATGAGGTTTGCACAATGATGAAATTGCCTAATAATGCATTTCTCAGAAACTCTCCATCCTTAAGTGACACGAGTGCAGTTTTCAACACCTTCCATTTCTATATCACCTTGGTAATTTATAAATTAAACTATAATTAACTGTATTTGCCTATGGTTTTCTATCTTGTAAATGGGGTTAAGTCACACAATTAAAATCTAATTTTTAAATAGATTTTGTCATACAGTTGCCACCCACTTGATTTTTTACTTCCTAATGGGTGGAAAATTAATTTCATTCTCAATCTGGATTCATGAAGAGCTTTGGTACTTAATTCCAATGATTTGTTCCTAATAACTGAGCATGTAATTTATTAATAGAGAGTAGAGAGTTAGGTATTTGAAATGTACAATTGAAAACAAGTCTTGACATTTAAACCTCATCACATAAAAATATGAAATCCATTATTTTCTATTATAATATTAACAATAAAGCTTTATATGTCTTTGGTAATGGCTGCAGATTCATAATCAGTCCATTAGGCACAAGATAATGCTCATGAACTCAAGTAAGTATCCATAATGATTAGTGAGTGCTTCCACTTAGACATCTATGTTCTTGTGTGGTGAAGCACCTTTCAGTTGGCAATAGCACAGTGATTAGAATAAATTCTTAGTAGAAAATATTAATGAACATGTGGCTTTGTCCTGATTTGAATTGTTAATTGAAATAGAAAAAATTTCATATTGAACCTTTCATAGGGTTTCTAGCATTTATAGGTATTATGTTTTAGCCAAAGGAAACCATTTATCATTGTTAATCTACTGACACTTCAAATTTATAAAGGCTAAGAATATATATAGGCATATACATATAGAATTGTTTCTCTTTGCACATTTTATGACATTGGGCCTCAAATGAATTCATATAGCATACCGTGTGTGAAGAAGAGGAAATTTGTTTCTATTGAGTATCATATCATTTCAGTTAAAAGAAGGTATCAGAATTATTTTCGAAATATTTGCTTGGAGACTTAGAATTTGTGCTTTAAGTTTGTGGTGAAAACACTTTTAGCATTTAGTTTCTGGCTTTGCCAAAATCAGACCTAAAATAGTTTTAATACTCAGGTACTATTGATAACACTTTTATCAAAGTGCAATGGTTATTGACAAGTTGTAACTCTTAAACTAATGCACTGAGGCCAAAGAATATTTATGTTTCATTAATGTTTTTCTCGGAAGATCTTTCTTGTGCCAGTGACCGATGGATCCAGGACAATTAAAATCATTTTCATCCTCTGGCTACTAAAAAACTAGGTTTTCTTCGAAGTGAAAACCGTGTATTAATTGGATAAAATGCGTAGTAGAGTGGTTATATCATGAAATTTGAAACCAAGCCCTGTTGCATATGAGGTGGTATCCTTACACACATTAGCAGTTTAAATATCATGAAGCTTCCTTTTCCTAACGTGGAAGATGGATATATTTAATACTGCTTATGTCATGGTATAAAGTGACATTTTATGAGATAGTCTATATTAGCCTAAAATAATAGTGCTAAATGCAAAATAAGCTCTTAATAAATGTACTTTGGTAGTTTATTATTCAAATGTAATTGTATACAATATAATATATTAAACACTATAATTATATATTATATATAATATATTATATATAATATGTATAATATTATAATCACATGAGACACCCATACAATATATATTATATATTAAATAATATTATATATTATATAATATATAATATTATTTAATATATAATATATATTGTATGGGTGTCTCATATGTGATTATGCTAGCAGAAATATAAGTGCAAAGACTTTCAAAAATGTATATATAATATATGATATTAAACATTATATGTTTTACATCTATTTAATATTAAACATATAATTATATATAAATGTGCATAAATTATAATACAAATTATATATAAATCATATTTATAATGATCATACTGGGATTAGAATATAAATATTTGAAAATACTAAGAAAACATATTCTTTTTCTGTAATGGAATTTTTCATTAATGCTAGTGTCAGATTTTATTCTATAGGCAACATGACATGTGCTGCCGTGTAAAAATCCTGTGGATATCAGTGCCGCCCAAATCTCACTGGCTGCTTCTCAGCCAGCGTTGGTGACATGGTGATTAAATGGGTACTACTGTTGGCACCTTGTCATCTTTACTGAACTCTAGTGACCTTCGGGACCATGTCTTCTTTATGGTCGAATTCCTAATGCTTGCTTCTTCTTATACATATTTATGCATTAGTAAGAAATTTGTCTTACTAACTTTACATTACCTAATGTAAAGGCTTGTATTTTTTCATGTTTCTCTTTGCACATCTTTCTGAACTCACCCTCATCACACTTAGTCTTGCCGGCACCACGGCAGATGCTCTCACAGTTACCAGTGATGGCCATCTTCACCTTAACCTCCCGCAATACTCCGCACAGTTCTCTCCTTCACACTGCAGACACCTACCTGCATCACTGGAAAATGTCACTCTCTCCTGGTTTTTCTTCTATTTACTTCGTCGCCTGTTCCTTCCAGTGTCCCAGCTGCTTCTTCCTCATCTCACTGACCTCTTCATAATGACATGCTCCAGGACATGGTCACCAAAACACAGAGGCTCACCGCCTCCTTTTCCTGCACCAATTTCTTTTGTTTGTGTGGGCCAAAAGGCTGCTGTTGAAGTGGCTCTGAGTCATCACCAACTGCCCCTGCTGATCAGGCTACAGCCTTGCTTTTGTTACTTCTGTTACCTCTCTAGAGATTCTGCTACCCCTTCCCTTATAATCCTAGCTAAGAGCTCCTGTCAAAGAGCAGGAACTCAGGCTTTTTATCTCCTGTATCCCTCCAAACCATCTCTTCCTCATTGTTGCAAGAGGATTGTTCCACAGTGTGAAAGGGGATTTAAAAAAAAAAACAGCCATGACAATTGGATGAGGGTCATGGAAAAGCTGGAAGAGACGATGTTGAAGGCTAGGATTTCTCTGGTTATATAACATTATATTTATGTGTCTCACATGTGATTATGCTAGCAGAAATATAAGTGCAGAAGATTTTCAAAAATTAATAGATCTTATCTAAGTATTTCATGTGATAGTAACTTGGAAGGGAATGTCAGTTACTAAATATCAAAGTTCCTTTACAAAAACTACAACACACCATCCTAGAATACAAAATACATATATTTTGGCTACTTAGAAACCATTTAATACTTTTATTGGTTTCAATCTCATTTCAGGGAAGGTTAAAAAACAATAAATACCTAAAAGAATAGAGTAAACCTAAAGTTTTAAGTGTATAACATTATTGGTAATGGAATATTTCACTGCATATTCTAGGACATATTTATTCCATTTCATTTATTTTTGCTTGCATTTCTCCTTTAAGGACACCTTCAATATCACATGTAATGTTCCAATGTGAATGAGCACATCTGAAGGAGAAATGTTTAAATTCTAGCACACTGTGAGATTAATAAACCATAAAAATTTGACATTACTACAGATGCAGGGCGTTAATTGCCTTTAGACACAGATTTAATCCCTATGTCCCATGCAAATTTAGTTATGACTTTTAAAATAGCAAAACAATTGCTAGGCCAAAACTGTTTCTATACTCAAGGCACATACTCATAGTCATTATATTAATATTTATTTCTATTAAGTTACATAAAGAGGCAAGGATTCTAATCAATGTTAGGCCAGCCCACCGAGCTACCAGCAGTGAAGGTATCACAAAAAAAAAAAAAAAAATAAAATAAATCATATACCTAGACAAAGTCCAGCTGTAACTTAAGATATAATTGGAGCTAAAAAGGAAAATGATTAAGGAATAATTGTAATAATAATGCCCAGATGCAATCATCATGAAATCGGTACATTGGTCCAAGGTACAATGACATGATTAATCCTTACATGAAAAGGTTAATATAAATCAATGGTTTACTCTGCCAGGTTAAAGATGGCGCTTGGTTTGAGTTCAATTGTTACCCAAAGTTATAATAATACAGTCGTTCCTCCTTGTTAAAGCTTGTATTTAGATGTCCCCCCAAAACTTCATGCGCTCATAGGTGAGACTTTCAGGAGGTGTTTGGATTATGGGTGTGTGGTAGTGGATTAGTCCACTGATTGGTTTAGTATAGTTCCAGGTATGACTGAACGGATTTACTGAAAACAGAAGCCCCACCTCGGGTGTGGGCGTCATCAACCAAGAGACCTGTATGGATGGAATGTAAATGGAAAGGGAGGCTGGCTCTTTTCTGCCTGTCCTGCCATGGACTGTTTCTCCTCTGCCATACCACTCTGCCATAGCACCCTCCCTTGGCACCAGACAACCATGAACTGAAACCTCTACAAACTATAAGCTAAAATAAACCCTTCCTCTTTAACTTGTGGATGTCAGGTAGTTTGTCTCAGCAAAAAGAAAGTAACTAAGATGTTCCTTATTTATGAGAAATATATTCCAACATTCCTGGCAGAGTCTGAAAATGCAAAAACTACCAACCACTAGAATTTCTATATATACTATGCATTTTCCTATACATATATAACCATTAAAAAAAAGCTAACTTACAAATTAGGCACAGAAAGATATTAATTACAAATTAATCCCTTTTCCATTTTAACTAAGCACTTATCTCACTATGGCAATAACTTTTGCAATTTGAGATACAAAAGGAAACCTAGCATGAATTTGTTATTCTTTCTTCACAATTTCATGGAGAAAAAATCTTATTCTTACAATAGGATCTTAGAAACATTAGCACATCAGCACACAATGGTTTTATCCCTCTCTTTCCTTGTTGAGAATTTTACTTTTTCACTTAAACCAAATACTCTGGCTTCTCTTTAGTATATCTGAATTTCCAGCATCAGTACTTTGCACTTTGGGGATATGATTAATTAAAATAAGGTCCAGTTGAACACAAACACCGCTGTACCACAACAATGTATCTGCATGTATATACACTAACAAGCAGATAGTATATATAGTGTGGAAATTCTCACACTACAAGAAATAATGATTTATTTCCCTGAGTGGACAGACAGAATGGCACATGACTTCATCACATTATTTAGAAAGGCACTGATTTAAAATTTGGAATTCTTTATTTCTGTAATTGTTGATTTAGTATTTTTTAATCTCAGTTGACTGTGAGTAATTGGAACTATGGAAAGTCAAACTGTGGAAATAGGATAAGTACCATAAAAACTAAAAAATGCAGTTGCAGTGAGGTGAAAGGTAATTCAATCCCTCATTTTAGTTGGTAAAGTTTACCTAATCTGATGTGTAGCTGGTGAATGACTCAGAACATTTCACAGAGTTCTTTTTAAAGACTATGTAATAATCCATCACCCTTTTTATACTTTGATTTTTATTCCTCCTTCCATATGCTGCAGAGTCCCAAGTCTCCCAGAGTATTAATAATTAACATTAGAAGATTATTAACTAACAGCAGAATCCTTGGCCTTCATTTCCCTAAACCCTGCAGAAAGGCAGGCTGAATTAAAAGCTGGCCTTCTGTTTCGATGTTAGATGAAATAAACAGCTGCTGTGTGATACGAAAAGTTGCACCATTAATAGACTTTTCTCACATCCACAGCCTCATGTTCCTGTATGCACACTTATGCAAACACGTAATAACAAAGTTATATCATTCCCAAACACTTCTATGACTGGTTTTTCTACCAAACTTAACCTTTTGAACTTACTAAATTGTGTATCATTTTATATTTATGGAAAAATTTGAAATATTTTAAAATGCACATTTTCCTGAAAGATCATGACATTAAGTCAATATACTAAACATTATTGTGATAAGACTGTTCAGCAAACCTCAAGAAATTAGATACCTCAAAATTAGTTATGGTATTTAAATATTCAGAAGCTCTTCTGAGCAAACACTACAATAAATTCCCTTCTATAGTCAATGAACATGGATTTTAATTATATTAAAAGAAAAGTAAGATGAAAAGAAAAAATGGAAAAATGTAAATAAACTTGTTGTAAATAGGGAGGGGTGGGTGAATGGAAGGGAGGGGAGAAGAAAAGGGGGGAAAACCAAGATACAGCATGTACAGGTACAAAATAACCATGTTGATTATGATCATTATGTATACAATGTACCAATACATGTTCTTGGCAAAAATAAAAAAAAAAAAAGTTCCACATTTCAATATATGAGACTTATTGTAAATATATACGAGTATTTATAATTGAGCTAAAGAAAACCAGCTACCAGGAATGAAAGTGCAAAACTATCTGTATTTCATGTGAAACCATTTTGAAAATGATTCTTGAAGGAAGCAATCAAGAAGTATTTGACACCAATACCCAATCATCATCCCCTAGATTCTTATATTAAAACTCAGAATTGGTAATTTTTAATAGGAGGATATAATAAACATTCAGAGAATGCTCCTTTCCTGAGGCAGGGTAGGCCAAATCATACATGACAGAGAAAGTTTACAGAGTCCTATGTAGAGACAAGATTTTAAAAACTGCAATACAGGGTGAGAGAAACCAAAATCAGCAAGATAACACAGTGAGTTTCATTGAAGAATAACCAAAAACTCTGGGAGGCCTGACTAAAAATGTAAAACAATGCAGAAAAAAGAAGAGACTCGATTTTAATAAAGGATACTACCGAACAAGACAAAGGGCAGGTTGCAGATGTAGCTCAGTGCTAGAGTGCCAACCTAGGACGTCGAGGCCCCGGGCTCCTTCCCCAGCACCACAGAAACAACAAGGAAAGAGATAAATGAGTAGACAGACTGACCCAAGTCTTAGTTCTCCTTTATTAGATGCTATCAGTTAATACTCAGACAACTTTATTCTTCTCCTCATGGTTTATCCCTTCTATTTCTCAGCACAACTACTCTTTTGAGAGGCAATTTTAGTGTTCTCTACTACAATACATCTTGCTTAGAGCCTGAAAATTCTTCTGCATCCCTTTTCAGTCATCCAACCCAGACAATCAAGTGCATGAAACACCAAAAATACAAAATGAAATCGAATTTTACATGAATTAACATTTAAGTCCTAATTTACTTTATTTGAACACGTCATTTTATTTATTAAATTTACTCAGGTTTTTATTCTCAAGGTTCTTCCTAGATTTATCCTTCAGACTGTTACTTTAAATTGATGTGAAATAACACTCTGTATTTTTTTATCAGTAAGTTTTCAAATATTTGTTACAGAAAGGGGAAATTTTGTAAAGGTGGGCTTTCTGTCAAAGCAAAAACAGGCTAAAATAAATGTAACTATAACTAATAAGTGAAAATTAATTTCTCCATTAGTTCCTGGCTTCTGTAGCTAAAGGCCTGGGAGAGAGGTAGGCAGATGGGGAAGAGTCCTACCTTGACCACGGAGGATGGCAACAGATATATACAAAAAGACATTCTATCACCTTCTCTCCAATATCCCACACCGGGTAATGCCCGCATAATTCACATTTGCCATCCCAGATCATGGAAACTATGGACTACATCCTCTATTTGGTCTCTTTTCTACTCTATATACAGATCTATATATGTATTTCTATGTAAGATCTACATTTATCTCTATTTATGTTTGCAATAAAAAGAAATCTGTAGCAATTCTCCATGGAGGAAAAATAATCTAAAATTTTAAAGATTAAATATCATAGTTTGAAAGTCATGCATGTGTATTTTTCTTCCAAAAAATGCTTAAAGTGCCCTATCATTCTTGATTATTCTTCCATTTTTTCCTTTTATGCCTTTTATTCTTTTTTCCATTTTTAAGAAATGAAGATGGGATGGTAAGGCATAACAATACAACTTACAGCATGTCTATTTTTTCCAGCTTTGTTCTGAGCCATTATGTTTTTATTGCTCTGGGATACAAAAAAGGAGATAATCACTGCTGTTTTAGCAAATAGCAATCAGTGTAAAGAACAAAACTAGTGTGTTCCTTCATGCTTGGATTTTATTTCAAAGCACAAAACCACACTCCCTTATGCTTCATTTAATTCTTCAATTTTCCTTGTTAAATTTCAAAATTCTGCATAAAAGATAGGCAGTAAAATCGTGCAATAACTATTTAAGGATTTTATTAAAGAGGGAAGAAGACTGAAAAGAGCATGTTGACCAATCCTATCCATATCTTCTAAGGAACAGGACCAAATTGTTTGTATGCAAGCTAAAAAAGAGTAAGTAATGTCCCAAAATGAAAAGCACCTTGAGTGAAATACAGGATGCAGAACAGATCCATTATTTAATTTAACAATGTTTAACAGCGCTTGTTACTTTTCAAAGTTCATATTTTAATTCTGAGAAATATTTATATGAATAAAAATGTGCAGAATTAAAATATAAGCCAAGTACAATAGTGCTTAATAAAGCTCCAATAACAAGTTAGGGGAAAAAAAGTAGTTTTCACTTACACTTTTTGCTGAAATGATGTTATGACATTAAAATTATTTTCTAATCTGTTTTCTAACTTTAAGGAAAATTAAGCATACAAAACTGTGAAAAATGATATTTGTCTAATAATCACTAGCTTAAGTGATTAGAAATATTCTCTACATATAGATCAATCACAGAATCATAAAGAAGTCTAGGTGTAAAACTTTAATTCTTGAAGTCACTCTCTAATGAAACAAATATTTACTGAGCATCTACATGCACTAGGTCTTAGCAAGGCACAGATGGCAGGACTTGAATAAAACATTATTTTCTTTCTAAAGAAACAAGCAAGTGGAATTACAATATAGTATTACGAGTGCTACTGCAGAATTAAGATCAAAGTGCTGGAGAGAAGAAGAGAAGGAAAGCCACTTTACCCAGAGGGTCAAGAAAGACTAACAGGCACTAACACGAGTATGTCGAAAAACAGATTTTGAAGGTCTATCACTTGGATCAAACATTTCACCATGTTAGAGAACTAAGACTCAGAAGTTAGGAACTAAGTAGGACCTGAACTCACTTCACATGTCATAAGAGGAAAAACAGTATCTCTCTGTGCCATACTACTGTAAGGATTAAAAAGTATCTATCCTTGTGTCACATATAAAAATATCATTTAGCAAATATTAATTATTCTTCTTTCTACCTTGTTTCTTCCATCTGCTAGGTTATTTTGTAAAGTTAGATTTGCAATATTTTCCAAAAAACATACTACAATTTAGGAAAACATGATAAGTAAGTATACTTCATATATCTGAAATATCTACATTTTACAAAATCTTATTTGTAATAGCATTTTTCCATTGATGTTTTCCTGTTGCAAAAATAGAGAATAATACTGCTACTGTCATAAGAAAATTAAAATACATGTAGAAGGCAAACACAGTCAGAGCAAAAGGAAAAGAATAGTAACAAATAAGAAGTAATTATTAAGTCAAAGGACACAATTATTTGGTAAAATATAATCCTCTAAGGATGACAATGTTTATGACCCCTGGATTAAAAGAGTTTCACTTTATATGAACAGATAATGATATCATTAATTACCAGGACTTTGAATTTTTATATCATTTTAAAAACCAGAAATTTAAGTTTGCAATAAGTACACAGTAATATTCTACTACTATGAAATCTTTTCTGTTTTTCAAGTTAAATTACTATGAACATCAAATGTATTTGTCATCAACAATAAAAGTTTTTTTAAATGAATTTGTAATGACCATCAAGACAGGAACAAAGGAACAAATTTCTCTTCAATATTTAACTATTTTTCTTTCTGAGATAGCTTTTAGAAGATAACACATTTGATTCAGTGAAATTGAGAAAGCTCTATACTTCATAAATATGGACTATTTGTTTACTTCATGTATTCTTTTGTATTAGTCATATTCTACTTTGGAAACAATCTTGGTTTTTTGTTTATTTTAGGAAAAAATTTATTTCACCTTTTGTCTACCAAGCTGTCACCTACCTATTTTACTTATAAATTCATAAAACTCTGGAACTTAGGGCTATGGTGAATTTTCTAAATTTTGGTATGATTTTGAAGTCAACAAACATATATATATGTATATATATGTATGTATTTACCCTTTATGATAAAACATTTACTACTTACGTGTTTGCTTGTTTTTATTTTAAATCTTTCTGGCTATTCTCCTTTCAATCTACATTTACTTATGCACTAAACCTCTTTCTTGGTAAAAATGACATAAATATTATTAAAAACAAAAGACAGAGAAGTACACTGACCTTTTCTTGGTCTACTTTAATTTTCTGAATTAAAAAAAAAATAATACATATATACTCATCCTAAATCACAGTGGAATAATTCGAAACACAGGTGGTGATGCAGGCCCTCAAAACAGTGTTAGAAATGGCAGTCAGAATGAATCCAGGGCAGGAAGAATTCAGAGTTAATGCTCTTCAGCATGAGAAAAGGAAGTCAATAATGTGGCCTTTAACCACCAAGATCAGTATAGACTGCAAAATAAAAAAGGGGGCCAAAATGGCAACTAGAACACAAGAAACTATTAACAGTGAAAGGAAGTTAATTGCTCTACTTTTATATTTTTATTCCTTGGTATTTATGTACTTACTGATTATCCTTAAAATGTCTGACTTGGCTCCTGCATGTTTGTGCTTTTCATGAAAGAAACTTGTTTCACAACTACTTTCTGATTTAAACCCCAAAGAAGGCATAATTTATGACTTGATCATAGAAAACATTTTAGAAGGTCCGTAAAACCTTAATCTATGAAGGAACCCAGAAAGTCATGTAGTTTTTTGTTTTTCTGTTTTTGTTTTTGTTTTTTTTTAATCCTTTCCTGCTTATACCTTTTACTTAAGGTTGAAAAACTTCCTGTGTTCCTTGGGTTAGGAAACCATTTTGGTTAACATGTTAAAAGCTGGAAAAACACTGTTGTGGTCAGAACTGCTAACTACCAAGATGTCATACAAGTTAAAGTAAATGAGTGGTGTGAACACAGTATAGGCAAGACCACTGACAATTCATACTCATACATCAACATTAGTCCATGTTCAGAAATCAAGAGATGCCTGTGGAGGACAATGAAGAATTTGTTTCAAGCACTTACAATCAGTGTCAGAACTGCACCATACATGCATGACTTTGTTATGTAACCAAACAAATTTAAACAAGCAGCAAAAAGAGATCTATGAATCATAGAAAAGGCAACACGTCACATTTAGAGACATGAAAGAGAATTCATGATAGATTTTGAACAAGATGCAGAAGTTTTGTCTAGGAAATTAGAAAGACATCAATTTAAACATATGCCTGCATATAACAGGCAGTACAAGCACAAGGCCCTGAGTTTGATCTCTGGTACCAAAAAAAAAAAAAAAAAGAAAACCAGGACATGGCTTCAGCCATACAGTAATAAGGACTAGATGTTTGACACTAATACATATGTATCTGCATATCTCATGAATAACTTTATTTTCAGAAATATGGGATATATTTTTCAATAAAAGATTTCCTAATAATCAGGACTTACCATTAACTCATCACTTTAGGAAAAACTTTTTAAAATATATCATTATAATCAAATGAATGCCTATTCACATTTTAGGAGAAAATCATATCTAATTGTGCTCTTTATCTTGACTTTCATTCCATTTAAAAATAGTGTTACTATATATCATATGTGGCCAATAAAGCAAAATAACTTTGTAAACACTATACTGACAGTGCATATATTTAAAATCTATTTTAATTCTTTTTGTCAGGTGAACATTAAGGCTTCAAGAACATATTGTTTTATGAAAAATATAATCCTTTAGTTATACAATAGAAAAGAATTAAAATGCTACCAATCTAGAGATTTGGTGAAATAACAGTATCAAGTTGATATGGAATGAAGACTTCGAATCTGTATTATCTACCACATTTTGATTATGGGCTCAACTTAAACCTTAACAAAATGTTAATATTCGGAATAGAATAAGAATTTTGTTAAGTGACGTTGTTTTGCCTTTTTTTCAACTATTGTTGTAATCAGTGTAGATATTAAGGCTCAATTATGACAAGAACATTAAAATTATAGATGGTGGACAAGCTAGATGGTGTGTGTTGTGCACAGCTTTTTCTTCCTTCTTCTTCTAGCTATAGTTTGCCTATGGGTAGGGTGCACTTTCTGATTTCACTGAGTTTACACTTACCCATGAGTAATGGGTATCCACATGGAATGTGGATAGAAGATTTCAATGCAGCCACTAGGAGATAATTCACAATTCCAACTCACTTGCTTGTCCTGCTGTGTTCCACTCATGACAAGAATATAACCTGAATAATTCCTTATGCCAAAACAAGGAGACAGATACACAGACCCAAGTCCAAATCTCAGCCAAAGCAAACTCAACTCACGTTAGCTGATTACACAAGCAAACAAGATAGAGGTAACCCAAAGACCAATGAGCACTAAATGGGCAGTTGCTTGTTGCAGCAAAACCTTGTATGATAATTTGTATTTGGAGAGTTATACTGATTTATTCATTTACGAGTCATCATAACTTTGTAAGTGCTTTTGTTTTTGGTACTTCTAATCCTTCTAATCCAGCTAAATTAAAAACCCTACATTTTAAGTAGAGCATTACATATCTTTTATGATTCCCAATTCATTGCCCAAAAAGTCTTCCAAGTTCCAACAAATACTTTGTAAAACAAAGTATTTAAAATATAATTTTAAGTAGCTAAATAAATGCAAGATGTGTTTCATTCTTAATTATGATGAAGATGCAATAAGAAAAGAAGAATAAATTCACTCTTCATATATTAACAATGGTATTTTAACACTCTGGCTTTCTCTGTCCTCACTACTGTGATAAAAGATTTATCTAACAGTTAAATACATTCTTCTTGAATAGCACCAGGTTAGCTGAAATCCATGCATATTAGGAATGTGTGCTCACTTCTACGCAGTTCTGTGGTAACAACAATGTAATAAAAGCAGGAGCCAAGTCTAGTATGCACAAATTTCAGTCAACATGGTACAAGGGAAAATGAGAACTACTGTTACTATTAGAGAAAACTCATCAGTAAAAAATAACTTTGTAATATGTTTTTGGTTTCTAGAATTTTAGTATTGTTACTTAGAAAATAGTAACAAATACATAATAATTCATATTGTTCTTTCATTATTGGTTGCATAAATCATGATTGAATGGAGTAGTGTTTGGCTAAAATGACAAAATGCTTACTCAAAATTTAAACTGAAGATCCCCTCAAAGTTCAGAAAAACAGAAATTAATCACATTCTCAATTTAGGAGGACAAATCAATTATAAGACAAAAGAATCTACTTTTCTTTTTTAAACAGTTAAACATAGGAGATCTAGTGATAAATTTATCACTTTTAATTCCACTAGAATCTGTGTGCCAACACCGCATACTGAATGCATTTGCATTAGATTTTAACTCTAAACACGGAATATTGATTAATTTCAAGTATGAATTTTTCCAATTTATACTTTTTAGTGAATGTCACAGATCATTTTCTGAAAATAATATAATGAATCTTCTGATGCTTCCCACACTGTCCTTCAATAGCTCTGTCACAATCACTGTAGGAACTGAGGCCATTCTATCAAACTCCTTTAACTGTTTTAACGTCAAGTGGCATCTATTGTGCTTTCAGTGAATTGCTCTGTACCAATGTTATCTACACTGTGCTCCTGAAGTCCTGCTAAGCTTTTATCATAAAACACATCTCATTTATTCTTTGAGAGGTTTCTGTTTATTTGTAAACTTGGAGCAGATAACCATAATAAAACATTTCTGCAAAAGATATTATTTCAATGAATATCTACCTGGAGGAAAATACAAATGTGAATTGACCTTAATTCAGTTTAATGTCAGACTATGTTTCAGAATTAAAAGTAAAGTGGTTTGATTCTTCCTCCTCCTCCTTTCCATTCCATTCCATTAATGGAGCAGGCATCTGATAATTACAGAAATACCTATTTATAATCTAGAACCCCAAACTACATAAATTTAGATCCTTTATGTTAACGTCTTGATTCTTCATATATACACTCATAAAATATAATATCTGCCCTATATCATCTTGTAACTGTCATTAAAAATATAAGTAATATTAACTACACATCACTGTTCACATTATTGTAATTACTTGCTATTCCTCTTTACTTTTTAAGTAAAATTAGTGAGCATTTATTTAAAATTAGTGAGCATCCTTTAGCTCAATTATAATTACTTACATTTTAGGGTATTTTTATTTGGGAAAAATAATTTACGTATTTTGAGCACAAAGTATATTGCCATCTGTGACCATTATTTGTCATACATCAAGTCTATTTGATTAAGATTCACTAGCAGACTCTTAAAGCACTTTTTTTTTAAACCAAGAACATGTATTGGTACAATGTACATATAATTGTTACATTCATCACATTTATTTTGTACCTGTACATGGTATATCTTGGTTCTCCCCCCTCTTCCCCGCCCCTCCCTTCTCTTCCCTTCCCTATTTACAGCAGGTACATTCACATTTCTCCATGAGTTCCCTTTCCTTTTTCTATCCCTCTTTTCCCTTCCCGCTTCTCCCCCTCTCTCCTTTCAGTGCTCCTCTCCTTGGAATATTATCTTCCTTTTCAATTATATCTATTACACCTCTTCGTCCTTTTTTTTTTGCATCCATGGTTTCTCATATCAGAGAAACAATTCGATGTGTACTCATAAGTGTCTGATTTATTTCACTTAATAGTATGCTCTCAAGGAATTTAAAGCACTTTTTTAGGTGTGTCCAGAAAAATAGAAATAAATCACGCCTCAGTTGTGACTGTATCTGACCACACGGTTTACGGGAATTTGGAACAGGTTTGTAGAGGAAGGTTTGGAAATACAGGTCACAGGAGGCCTGGAGTATTGTATGCAGAACCTGATGGGTGATTTTAGTGAGAGTCCAGAAGGCCAGAATGCTGACAGGAATGTGGGCAATAAAGATTAAATCCATGAGGTTCTAGTTTGGAACCAGGAATTTATAGGGAAATAGTATACAGACCATGCATGTTACACTCCGGCAAAAAAATCTGTATCCATTTTGCTCATGCCTTCTGTAGGAGGCTATGTTTATAAGCTATAATCAGGTGGAGAAAACGTCAAGGCAGCCCAACTTTCTGGCTTTGGCAATGGGTACTACTCACTACTGGTATCCACTTACAGAATCAAAGTCAAAAAGCGGAGCAATAAATCATGGGAATACCTAAAAAACACTGAATGAGAAGGAAGAGAAACTTTGGAAACCAAGTGACTAGGCAAGGGGAACCACGGCCTGTATCAAATCAAGGATTCTAGGGGTCAGTAATGTTATACTAGGAGCTGGGAATGATCTAACCCAGGAGATCTGCTGCCTACATGTCATAAACCAGTCTGACCATATAATGGAATAGAACTACGTGTATTAAGGTGAAGGGAAGTGCTGATGTATTGGTGTAATTATACTTCAAGTCTTATTTGAAAAAGGAAGGTAACGTAGCCTTACTAAAGTTTGTAGCTACCATTTACTGAGCACCAACTTATATCCTTGATACTTTCTACTTATTATATTTGTAATACTTCTGAGTCTATAAATTGTGCATAAAATTCCAAAGGTATAAACCCCCAAGACTCAGAGAGATTGTGTGTCTTGCTTAAGTTTGAAATGTCACTGAACTTTAAAGAGACAGAGCAAGAATTGAGACCTAAAATCCAAGATTTGAACACTTTCCATCTTTGCACAAGATTAACAATTTCTCAGCTGATACTATAAAAATGCTGGCTCCCAATACTGCATGCCTAACCATTGTTCTACACTCTTCTTCAACCTGCCGTAATCGGAAAATTTTAAAATTGCACGTTAGTTCTCTTTGGAAGCTCAAAGTAAGTGTTTACACTTATAAGACTGAGATACAAGATATTAGAATTAATTTTTAATAGTTAATATTATATTCCATTTCTCTATGTGGAAGTATTTTCATTTTTCTCCAGTACACTGGTCTTAATGACTCTGTATAATATACTGAAACATGAATCAAGAGAGTAGGCTCCTTGAAAGAAATAAAAGTTGAAAAATGGCCCTTGTTATCAGAAAAAAACTTATTCATGAATTTGGAAAATTATCTACCCACACCATTAATTATTAATCCCTGAACTCAATAAAATACAAGGCATTCTCATTATCTTAGTATTTATTATCCAAGCCACTATATTTATGATTCTGTGCAGAGAAGTAAAATTCACCATACAATAAAATATTCTCCAGTGAACTGACTACATATAAAATTAATCTTCCCACAAACAATCTCTCACCATCCCTATTTCCATCCTCCTCAAACGAATGCTTTAAAAAGATGTTTATAATTCTTCTTGATAATTTTAAAAGGCTTTAGAGAAAAATCAGTAAAATCCTGGTGTACGTATGAAAATTACCTACATCTTGAGAGCTATCATTCTATTTTGTTCAAAATATTATATCTTCCCAAAAGTTGTAAGTTTTATCCAAATGTATTAAAATAAAAAGTAATAAATATTTTCATGCTGTATCATTTTCAGTCATTTAAACTTTATTACTCTAATTCTTATAAAATATTAGGCTTTATACTAACTGGGTCCACATTATAGAACTTCTCTTACACATATTATCTTTTAATATAAGTTTTCCTTTTCAATAACATCTTGGAATATAGAGAATTTAAGAAATAATGTAGACAGACCACCTGCCTGAAATTTCTTCAAATAGAAGGATCTTACCTGAATCTGATCAAAACCATTTATGACGAATCTATTACTAACATCACATTAGATGGGGAAAAGTTGAAAGCTTTCCCTCTAAAATAAGGAGCAAGACAAGGATGTCTGTTATCACAACTCCTGTTCATACAGAACTTGAAACATTAGCTAGAGCAATCAGGCAAGAAAACGCTGCACCTTGAGACCATAATGTTCAGGGAAATAAATCAGACACAAGTTTAAGTATCATGTAACTTCTCTTATAAGAGGAACTTCAAATATGAATAAGCAGTGTAAATACAAAATAAAAGATAGACAATACAAAATAGGGAAAGGGGATCTAGAAACAGGGTGGGATTAAGATTTAAGTACAAAAAAAGAAAAGATTTAAGTACATGTGCCTAAGAGTTCACATTAATCAACGATTGGGTCAGAAACCAGTATTGGAGGAAAATACAGCCAGGAAGATAGGGATTGCTGGTCACCATCTGAGCTTCAGTGATAGGAGCGATGGCCACTATACACGTATCCAACATAGTTTTTGAGATTAAAGCCCAGCATCTTCTAGTTGGATATCAAGGAAAAGCATGACTTAAGGGCAGAGGATTTGTGGACATCAACAATTGTTGGTTAGGTTTTATATTTAGTTTTTCTTCTTTAGTATAAAACGTAAAGGAAAATTACAGAATGCAGAACACAAACAGAGTCCTCTCTGTTGAATAAGTGGCCTTTAAAACAAAACATTAATAGAATTTGGCCCGTATGCAAGAGGACACTGACACAGAAATTGAATAATATACACATCCGCTACGAGTAAGAAGAAAGAGTATATATTTGAGAAATGAAAGTTTAATGTGAGGTAAAATAAATAGGGTTCAGAAAGAGGTCAAAGGTAATTCAAGGCATGGAAGAAAATGTTAAATACTTTCTTAATTGACTTGGTTTTGAGGAGATTTAATTTTTTTTTTGAGATTTAATTTTTTAAAGATATCTGGCCATGAAGCCTAGATTGAAAGAAGGACAAGAATAAATGTGGAATGTCACTTTGGAAGTTACCAAGATCAGCTGGGGGACTCAGCATACAGCAAAGTCCTGGATGGTAAAGCCTTTTACTGAGATAACTAACATCTGAGGAAACAGAAATCTTAGAAAAATGTCTTCACCTAATTATTTAAGTGGGCGAGATGTTTGGAGGGCAGCAAATTCACAATCCTCCATGCTGTGTTTGTGATGCTTAAGAAATGCCCAATGAGAGGAGATGGGATAGAATGTTAAACACGCAGGACTATAAAGTGTGCAAATATAGATGTTCTCAGATAGGCCTTTGGAATCTGCGTTTATCACGTTGGTGAATACATCAGCTTTACATTATTCTTAAGTAGACTGTCTTTGGAATCTGTAACTTTCCCTGTGTCCTCCAGAGCTTTGAGTGTCTGGGCATGTGCATATGTGTGTGTGTAAGAATGTGTGTATGGCAAAACATATAACTTATAACACATAAAATTTAAAATTTTAACCATGTTTTGAGTATGCAATTCTGCAGCCTCAAATCCATTCATTGTTATGCAAACATTACCACCATCCATCTCAAGAACTTCATCATCTCAAACTGAAACTTCATACCCATTAATCAACAACTCCCCATGCTAACTTACTCTGGGCCTTGGAAATTTCCATTGCACTCTGTTTCTGTGAATGAAACTACTCTCCCTACCTTGTCAAAATGGAATCATAAAATATTCTTCCTTTTGTGACTGACTTATTTCATTTATCTAATGTCTTCAAGCCATACTGCAGAATGTGCTAGTATTTCCTTCCTTCTCAGGTATGATCAATACTCCATTGTATGTATATGCTATTGCTTTTGATTTGTCCATTACCCAACCAATGGGCACTTATTTACTTGTATAGCTATTGCCTGCCCCTCTGCCCCGGGATATAACTCACTTTCAGAGTAAGTAAGGATGTAAGCAGTGCAGAGAATAGCACATACTTGGGCCACTCATGTTATGGCTTGACTCTAAATGTTCCCCCAAAGCCTCATGAACCATAGGTGGGGCTTGCAGAGGTGGCTGGATGTAGGGTATGTAATACTGGGATTAAGGATGTGTAGTACTTGATCCACCCACTAATTAGTTTATTATAGCTCTGGGTGTGGACAATGGGGAGGCCCACTCTGTGTGTGGGTGGCACCAACCAAAAGGCTTGTAGCCTGGATGGGGTAAATAGAAAATGGAGGCTTGCTGCTGCTGCCTGCTGCTATGACTCTTGCTGTTCTGCCATGATCAGTTTCTTTTCTGCAATGCCCTCTGCCATGCCGCCCTACCTTGGAGCCAGCTGACTATGAACTGAAACTTCTACAAACGGTGAACCAAAATAAACCTTTCCTCCTTTAACTTTGAGTGTCTGGCATTTTGTTTCAGTAATGACAGAAAGCAAGTAAGACAATTTGTACATATGATTTCCATGAGATTTTATTGTAAAAAAGTGAAACCTTATTAAATTCATCTCACAAAATTTTTCATAAACATAGTTCTTTCATTTCATGTGAATGGTTTATTTATCATAGTTTATTTATCATTTTCTCAATTTAAATGGCTTAGAAATAAAATTAACAAATACCTGCTTTCAGATTAATTTATGTATTTCACTCAGGGGTTTTAATATTTCTTGAAAATTTTTACTATTACTGTAAAACTGCAGTGCTACAAATGAGAAGTAAAAATATAAGTTTGTAGCAAAATGCATAACATTCATAAATTTTAAATACAACCATTACTTGTAATAATACCAGCTAAATGTTAAAATTTAATCATGATTTTTTTGAGCAGGATGAATGACCAATGTTCGAGATCTCTGATTTTAATATGCCCAGTTATATATTTCAACCTTGAAATTAAAATAATGACCAATTACTTTGTATCAAATGTCTAATTTGTAAAGTATACAAAATAACTATTCTGACAAAAGCATTCTTCATACAGGTAAAAAGGGATCATGGATATATAAAATATGTACTAAGGAAGAATATAAAAATATCCCATGAAGAAATTCATATTCTAAATTTTTATGAGTCTACATTTTAAAATTTGTGAGCCTTTTCTTAGTATCCTCTTGTGTTAGGTATCTGTGACTTATAATTTCCAAGACATAATTGGTAGCAAATACTTGAACCTCCAGCCCTCAAAACTGAAGTAAAATTTTCTGGCCCTAGAAGTCCTCCACTGAGTGAATTAATACTGATAATAAGGCAGCAATAGCACCAGAAACAAACCTTGTACTGCACAGACCCAAATCCATGGGCTGGTCTCTCAACTCAAGCGTCTAAAGAGAAATGGTCAGAGAGCAGTACATCATGCAGAATATGACCTGGAAATGAACATTCATTGCACTTCCATTTTGCTCTTAGTTCAATCCCTCCCAAGCAGGGAAATAGTTGCACAATTCTCCCCAGGGCCTCTAGATCAACAAAGGACATTTACTCGTTTTTCCACTTTAACAGCCCCAGTCCCATCATGGTGCATTTCATTAAAATAAATCAAGGTGCATTAAGTACTAACAAATAATTTCTCTTCTCTCCATGTCAACTACAGGTATGAGAGAAAATGTGACCAATGAGGAAATAAGTATAGAATATTTAAAAAGTCATTTATTATTGTTTATTTTCTACTAAAATAAGGATAAAAGAGTTCTTTGTAGTATATTAATCTTATAAGCATAAAATTTGATTAATTTTCATTTTTAACTTTAAATGCTTCTATAGCTATTGCCTGGCCTTCCACAGGGATATAACTCACTTTCAGAGTAACTAAGGAGGAGCTCCAGTGGCGCAATCGGTTAGCGCGCGGTACTTATACAGAGTAACTAAGGATGTAAGCAGTGGTAATCATTTGCCATGTGAAAAATTTTAAACTGCCTGGTAATTAATGATGTGAAACGTATAGAAACCACATTAAATTTGAATCACAGAATTGCTGCCTTTAATATCAGCCAGCTGCTTCTCATATTTTTCTTACATTATCTATTTTCTGAAAGTAAACTTTCATTCATTTTTAAACGCTTTCTACCTTGTTTCTTATTCCAATTAAATGATAAAGAAACTGTGCACAGTTCAATATAATGCAATAATTTCCTGTCTTGATTCTTTTACTAAGGAGCACAATTCTCTTGAAATATGTAACTCCAAATGCCAAAATAGAAAAAAAAAGGGAGATTACTTATTTAGCATTGCTACATTATCCCGTTCAGAATGGATTATCATCAAATCCATGAGATTATTTCCAAAGTCATTTATAATGAAATAGAAATAATACCTGTGGGACAGAAAAGATTATAAACATATAATTCAGTGCATCTTTTTGTCTAATAGTGACTCAGCATTCCCACATATAACTCATTAACTGACATGATTCAGTTTATCAGCTCATCCTGGGATGGAACAAGAAAATTAGAACACACTAAACCAAAGTGTGTTCCTAAGAGAAGAATGTTTATATTGATATCTGGAATGTGAAGGGTTTAATTAGAAGACTAGTGGCATAATGAAATATATCAGAATATGTTTTAGTCACAAAAGATTAAGAATTTTAAAGAATTTTTATAAATCAACAATACTTAATTCTCACTGATTAGTTTATCAAATGTTTTGAAGTTGCATAGCTCAAAGAAATACAGTATTTGAGTGTCAACCAAGAATGACTAGAAGCCAGAGCTCCTAGGAGGTAGAAGGGTCATCAAGACAAGCTCACCACGGGCAACTTAGCAACTGCGTGACACCATGTGTCAAAATAAAAAATAAAACATTGGCTGGGGATATAGTTGATGACCCTGGGCTCGATCTTCGGGACTGAAGAAAAAGAAGATACGAAATGACTAAGAAATTATGAGATTTTGGAAATTATTTTAACTACTTCATTTTAAATAAATGAGTAAGGAGCACAGAGATCAAATGATTTCCTAAACATCAGACATTTATATTATGAAAAAGCGAGGGCCCACTTTGTATATTACATTTGTTTTTTCACTATATGCCATAACTGTTTATAACTTTGCTAATTTCTTGACATTCTTCATAAGGGATCACTACTTAATTCAATTTAATAAAATGTAACAACCCACTTGACAGTAAACAAAATTTTAAGTGAAGTACAGCACACTACTTAAGAATTACCAAATAAGATTTTAAGGATTTTATAAGGAACATAGATAAAAATTTGAAAATATGCTAGTTTACCACAAATGCCAAACGTGCAACATAAATTATGTTTTGTTTTTGTTCTTACTACTTAACAGAAACAAATGAGAGAAGAAACTGCTCTTAGATAAAAGTAGTGGAAAAAAAGTCAGCCCTGTGGTAAAACATAATTAGTATAGAATAATTAAAACACAGAATTTTAAAAACTTAACCAATATAAAAACACAGTGCCCTATAAAACTCTTGTATTATACCACAGTCTTGTTGTATTATAAAAAAGTTTCCCCGTATCTCACTGTTTTGTTGTAATTAACCAATGTATGTTATGCCTTAATTATCTTAATATAAATACACCATTTTAAAATCACAGAAATATATTTTGCCTTAATCATAAACATAATTAATGCAATTAACCTGACTGGGAATAGATCTCTACACTGGAAGGAATTCAAAATATCACTGGGTTCATTTACTGATGTAATGCTGGAATTAATCTACATTATTCCAACAAGATAGTCACATGATATCTTCAGTGACAGGAAGCCACCTAACATCCAAAGAGTATTACTGGGAATTTAACTCATGGTATTTACAATGAGTTACCTCCCCAGCTGTTTGATGATGATGATGATGATGACGACAATGACAATGATGATGTTTATGAGACAGGGTCTCACTAAGTCACTAAGTTGCCCAGGCTGGGCATGAACTCTCAATTTTCTCGCCTTAGCCTCCCAGAGTGCTGAGATTACAGATGTGTGCCCACCACGCAAGGCTATCTTATATCTTCACTACACTTTTTAGATCCACACAGAACCATGCATATGTCATTATCTCTGACCCCAAATTACGAGAAAAATAGAAAGCTGAATTCTATAAAAAATAAAAATAACAATGATAGATCTAAATTCTTTTAATGATACTACATTTTGGGGTATTATGTTAGGACATCTAATAAAGTGTGTGACATTTTAAATGGATACATTATTTGAGTAGAAAATCCAGTTTTTGTATATCTAATTTATTTCTCCAAATTCATATATGTAGTTTTATTCCTTAACAAAATGTGTAATTTTAGCCTTACTTGTATGAGTTTAACAAAAGCAAACTGACCAAAATGTCTTTAAATACAGTTAATAACATGAATAACACTAATAGAGCCAAACCATTTTTTAAAGTTTTATTCTGTTTCTGGCACATTTGACAACAACAACAACAAAAAAAGCATAAATAAAGAGGCACTGGTTGATTGTGGTAATCAACAGTGAAGAATTTGCAACTCAAGTTCCATTTATTCTGTGCATTTGAAAATGTGAATCACTCAGGTATTATTTACAGTGACATCCATGTCATTTTAGTTGTAAAAGCCTATGTAAAGAATTGAATATATAAGAAGAATAACTGCAACTTAAAATTTAGTAATTAAAGTAACTGTAAAGAAAATATATTTTATTCATTTTTTTAAAGAATCCTCTTGCACAAACTACTTAATCTCTGTTGTGTGCTTGTTTCTTGGGCAGTAACTCGGGGATGATAAAGGCGGGTGATGTTGTTGGGAGGATGAAATCAGTTAGTGTCTGTAAAGTTTAGGACAGTGAAAGACACCTAGTAAGAGGCATTTAAGTGTTATTTAATAAACAACTATATTACTTTAAAAAAATGTATGATTTCAGCAAGTAAGAGCATAGTGCTTATAATGTACAAAACTTTCACTAAACACAGAGGATTAAAGAAAGATAGATCGATTGACAGACAGACAGACAGACAGACAGATAAATGGATAGTTAAGTAGAAAATATCTGTTCTCAAAAAATACCCATTCTTAATGTCTGGTCAGTGACAGTGAAGAATGTAAACAATTATATTTTTAACAATTACCATAACAGAGGTGTTTGAATATTATACAAGCACAGGGGAATCAATTAGTCTACAGGTACCTTGATTTTACTATCAATCATACAGATCTTGATTTGATAATATTAATGCATCTTTTATAGATCCTTCTATAAAGCAAGCAAGAAAGGAACTCTTTTGCACTTTACAAAATGTATTCTCAAATCTAATGCATCAGAATTTCAATGGTGACTAAAATTTATTTCACAAATGTTGAGTTATGGCGGTAGGATTCCCATGCTCCTTATTGTGATGTCTTCCTTTTCAAGCTCATGTGACAAAATTACTGTTGAATACTACATTTTTAAATGTTGAGTGTTCAAATATTTAATGCTAGTATTGAAACATTAAGTGTACATGCATTAATCAAATCAACTCTGAAAAATTCAATAGTGTGAGAAGTCTACAATCATTGTTTTTACCTTCTGAATCAAAGAGAATGTCCACTATTGAATCCTAAAATAAATATTTTTGAGTAGCTACTATTTATGAATATCCTAAACATCACAGAAGATTAAAGAACAATTCAGGTAATATTTGTTGCAAAAAACTTAATTTAGCAAATTAAAAGTAGCAATTCTTCTTTTAAAATGGGCAAATATTTTTACATTTGTGTAGGTAAATTGTAGGAAATATATAAAATCATAAGTTCCATACAACGCCATATATTTTTATAGAGTTTGTCTGCATCCTTATGCCCAACTTCAAGAGATATTCAATCTGTGCTCGCTTCAGCAGCACATATACTAAAGAGATATTCAATCTGTTATTTTATATTGGTTTCATTTTCTGCAACCCAGCACTATTCTATGTTTCACATTTTAAAAATGCATACTTAAAACAATGTTACAAAATGGATGCTATTTTATATACCAGGATTTGATATCAGTAACATGAATATTTGCTCCATATTATCTGGCTGCTAAGTACAGATGATATGCCAGATTTCAAAGTTTTTTCTTTTCTACTAGGCATTTTCCCCTGAAAGGGGAAAAACAGAAAATTAATTTAGGGTAACACAGTACTTATTTTTAGTATTATTAGATGATTTATGGTATTCTCCAAATTATAGTATATATTCAAATGAATGATTTCATTTATTTGAAACTCAAATGTGTAGGACGACATCAGCAGTGTGAGCTGAACAGTCCTCACCTCTTTATCCAGGGAGAGAAGCTACTTCTCACAGTATTGAGGATGCACCTACAATGTTTTTCAGCAACTCGACGTTTGTATTTATATTAAACTATAAAGAGTACTGCAGTGGTGAAATGAAGCACCTACTGTCACTGCCCCAGTTCATCTAAAAAACAGCATGTGTGTGCTCAATATACAGATGACTGCCAAGCAGGATGAGAATGTTACAGCAGGATTCCATACAGGTTACCACACGAGGGAGCAATATTATCACTCACTGAGGAGCAATAACCAGCACAAAAATAAAATAACAATACTATCAATCAAGGGAACAACTTCTCTGGGGATTTTTTTTTTTTTAATTTTTATTTTTGTATGGAAATCCATGTGTTTCGAGTAACACATGATGGCTGAAAACAGTCAAACTTCTTTATTATTTTTTTAACTTTAAAAACCAGTACATGATGCAAAATACAAAACTTAAAAAATGGCAAACACCTGGGGATTTAGCTCAGTGCTTCAAGCACTTG